>JAECUM010003222.1:85000-107990 GCA_016617855.1 Megalonaias nervosa | reverse complement strand
AAATTGTTTTCACTTTCCTAACAGAAGAAGGTGAAGTTTACATATTTTAGGCGACTTTGTCGCCCACTTCGCCTGGTAGCGTGACCCCTGCGAATGGTAGCTAATGGGTGGTTACATTATTTCAAGGTGTAGAAACACCTAATTTAAAAGAAGCATTTAATGATTTTGCATCACTTCTTTGACAATTAAAATGCACAAGGTCTCTGCATACCTAATTGTTTCTCAGTGGGTAAATTTACAATTAGTTATGCAGAGACCTTTATATTCTTCTTTGATTTTATATCATTCCCCATCAAAAAAGCCCTTGCAAACTGAACATGATTTACTTGACCACACATCTGTATCACTAGTCAGAAATCTGCCATTAAAAATAGAAAGAAAAAAAAGATACACTACAGTGATACAGTTTCAAACATCTGTGGTTATAGTATTCCTTGGGGTAGTGTGAATTTTGCTTTGAGCACTGAATCCCCTTTCACAATTAGGTTTTATAAATGCAGAACTACTGCAATTATAGTCAGTATGAATAGATTTGGGAACTGGTTTTCAATATATATATATATATATATATATATATATATATATATATATATATATATGGAGTATCCAAACACAATTTTGCACAATACACAAATTTATCAGATTTTCTGCAAGGCCTAAACCTTAGTAAACTACAACATGCTGGTTATTTCTGTATCACCACTTTCTGTGCTATGTTTGGTAAGCAGCAAACCATCTGATATTTCATCCTTCCTAGTTTCATTTTTAATAGATTATCTTTCCTAAAGAAATCAGTTATCCTTTGTTTCAACATGACACACTCTGTTGCACTTAAGACATTTCCCCAACTGCTGATCGATAGATATCAATTTACCCTACTGCTCCAGGAAAGAATTTAATAAAAAATACCTCCATAGTTTCTGCAATACTCCAACAGATCACATCATAAAGGTGCTTGTATTCGATCAATATTGTCCAAAAATAAAAGCTTAATTGAGAACATTAAGAAAAGGCAAAACAAGATGATGAATTCATCAGTCTTATTAAAAAAAAAAAAACAAACTTGCACTGGATACAAGAAATCAGAGAAAATACAGATAACACTTGCATAATCTTTTCCCCCCATTGGGTTGTAAAAGTTGCTTGACTCTTCAACATTTTTGTAAGAAACCTGCAATCCTGCTACCTGGCAGCATCTCTGGATTTAAGGTGGAAACATCATGAAATTTACATGCACAGTGATATATATATATATATATATATATATATATATATATATATATATATATATATATATATATATATAAACAAGTCAAGTAAATATGATGTATTTATTTTACCCTATGGTATAGTACTCTCAATTTGTATACTATTCATGCTTGCAGCCAATTGCCAAGTACCCTCAATTTATGCTAGTAAATCTGATAAAGACATGCACAAAAATAAGCATCTGCATATGTGTAAACTAAAAAGAAAGTCCAAGATGTCAAATTTATGCATCAGTTGATTAACTGAACTATAATTAAGTGATAAGCGTAGCTCTTTATTTACTTTGACCTAGTTCTGACCATTCTTTCTCGTCTTTCCTTTCCTTAAACAATCTAGTTGACAAGTGTAAATATCAAAACTTGATAAATGCACATGTTTTTGCATTGTAATACATTTAACTATCATTAAGTGCATGTGACTAGTGCTTTAAAAAAATGCATACCAGTAATTTCCAGATTTTACACAGTACAATTCATGTACCATATGGCCAAGTAACCTCAATTTATATACTTCTTTTGCAAGCACCCTATGCCCAAGCACGTCCAATTTATACTATTTATGCAAGCATCCTAAGGTCAAGCATCCTCAGTTTAATATGTACTACTCATGCTAGCACTGACTATCGACAGGCACCCTCAATTTGTACATAAATTCTATGGCCAAGCTACCGCTTTTTATATACAACTTTTGCTAGCACTCTATGGTCAAACACCCTCAATTTATATGCTACTTAAGCCAGCACCCTAAAGGCCAGATACCTTAAATTTACATACTGTTCCCACTACGGTCTCAGATTGAGCATTTTTTTAACCCCCTAGGCAGCTAAAATTGGAGCACAACACACATACTGGAGGGTGCACATTGTGAAGAAAATAAAGGAGTATCACTGTGCTGGAGAAGAGCAAAATAATAAAGAAATCAAAAAATGTCAATAAAAAAATTAAAAATGATCAATAAAGAAATTTAGATTAATAAATAAAAAATTTAGTACCTCAAAATATTAATTCTAATGTACAATAAGACTCATCAGCAAGTTATTTATCAACTCAAGGTATGATCAAAGCTTTCTGCTCCTGTTTTCATCAGAATGAAGTTAGTATTAATTTGTCTTTAATAAAAATAACCTTTAGAAACACCATCTCATCCTTTAAGCAGCAAATTATGTGTGTGTGGGTGTGGATGTATTTCCAAGTCTGTAATGCATAATGAAAGCATTTTAGTAAAGACAAGGAGCCAGTCTAACTCTCATGGTCGACATGGTGACTTGTCAAAGATGCACCACTCAATTGTGTCATAAATATGGCACAAATCAGCAGTGTTTTTTGAGGTTTTCAGTGGAAATCAAGTAACACTGATCTCAAGCTGCAAACACAGTTCTCAGACTTATTTTAGTGCATGCACAAGGCTTCAATTTCTTTATGTGAACGGCTACTATCAGGTTGAAGTTGGAAGTTGTTGTGGGTTGAAGGCCATTTTTCAAAATACATGATGGCCAGCATAACGGTGGAGAACCCCCGTAAGAACCAACAATTCATGATAAGCTAATGGCAAGCTTATAGGCTGATATTTTGTACATGCCAAAATTAATGCACTATTTATTTACATTTTTGCAACAATGGGAACACTGCTACTTACGTTAGCGCCCTAAAGGAAAACACCTTGAAATTATATACAGATCTACCTCAGTATAATTATAAGGTGGCTGGGGTCCATCTGTCTTATGCACTTAACAGTAGCATTGCAAGAAAGATAAAATAATCAAAGATTTTATGTGCCAGCCAAATGAAAGGTAACATGAATCCCATGGGAACTGATGCTCTACTGGGCAAAAAGATTTTCCAAGAAATCAAGATAAGATCATTTCTTCCTTTCAACTACTGAGTGTTGAAACTATCTCTGATATTATGCAATAACAAGATTTTCAAATTAGCTGCTGTGGTACACATATTGAACTTAGATTGGCACCATTTTCATTTAGGATGAAGTAAGCACTATTATAAGTTGTTTGGTCAAAGCCCCATGTTATAATGACCATTTATTCAGAGGCAATGATGAGGATTTTTATTACAGCCATCACAGCAGCCACATTAGATGTATGACTGGTACCATCTTCATTTACAACCAGCTAGGTATCCTAAGAAGTCTTAGCCATCCATCTTGGAGAAGAGATAACAATATTTTCAAGATAGCCACCATAGTGGCCATGTTGAAGGTTATTCATTTTCACTGGACCAGGTAGATACCATAATAACTTTTCTGATGAGAACTCCATGTCAAAATGACTTTCCATTAGAACTCCATGTCAAAATGACTTTCCATTTATGAGAAGTAGCTATATAAAACAAGATTTTCAAGATGGCCACATATTGGCTGTCAGATCAGCACCACTATAATTTAAGATGAACTAACCATTATCAGAAGTCTTTTAGTAAAAAAACCAACGATGATATGACCATTCATTCAGGAGAAATAGTGATGACAAAATTTTCAAGCTGGCCATTCTTGAAGCCATCTTAAACCCATGATCAGCAACATTTTCATTAAAGGATCAAGTACACACCGTAAGCACACTTCTGATAAAAGCGCCATGTAAAAAAAAAATGAGTTTCCCTTTAAAAGAAGGAGCCAAAACAAGAACTTTAAAATGGCCACACACTGAATGCCAGATAGCACCATTTAAATTTTAGATAAATGTAAGATTACAGCATAAGAAGTTTCTTTGTGAAAATTCTATGATGATATGACCATTCATTTAGGAGATGTAGTGATAAAAAGACATTCAAGCTGGTCACTGTGGCAGCCATGTTAGACCCCAGATCAGCACACCATTTGCGTTTAGGACCAAGTTACATATCATAAGTCTTCTTTTGGTTAAAACTCCCATGTCAATACGATTTTCTGTTCTTCTGGAGTAGCGATAAAAATCTTCACAGATGGCTACTGTAGTGGCAACACTTGATGTCAGATCAGCACCATTTTCATTTAGGGCAAAGTAGGCATCAGAAGAGGTCTTTAAGTGAAAACACCATGTTGATATGACCATCCATTCAGGAGTAACAATAGCAAGATTTTCAAAATGGCCACTGTGTGGTGGCTATACTAAATATCAGATTGGCATGGTGTTCATTTAGGAACAACTAGACATCATAAGCCTTCTCCGTGTTAACCCCATGTCAACATAACATTCTTTTCAAGAGGAGATGTAATAGTAAGTTAAAGATTGTTGCCATGGCAGCTATTTTAGACATCAGATTGGCACCATTTTTATTTTGGTACAACTAGACATCATACGAAGTCTTTTAGTGAAAACCCCATGGTGATAAGACAATTAATAAAGGAGGAGAAGCAACAAAAAGATTTTCAAGAGGGCCACCTGTGGACCCCAAAACAGCAGCATTTTCATTTTTTAGGACTAGCTAGACATCACAAGTCTTCTGGTGAAAACTCCATATGGATGTGACCATCCATTCAGGCGTAGCAACAGTATTTTAAAAATGGCAGCCATGAGGGTATCAGATTGGTACTATGTTCATTTAGGACCAACCAGACATCATAAGTTAGTGAAAACCCAAATGCTGATATGACCATATATTCAAAAGAAGTAACAATAACAAGATTTTCAATATGGCTGCAATGGTGGCCATACTGAACATCATATCAGCATAATTTTCATTTAGGTAAGGAACAAGATTTTCAAGATGGCCACTAAGGCCATATTTGAATTTGCAAGCAAGCACCATTTTCATCTAGGACCAACTTGACCATGGGATGAATGTGTAAAGGTGTCATAGCAACTCTCCATATACCATATATGCTCACTTACAAGTTGAGTCCAACAGCAAACTGCACAGACCCAGATCTGCTGTCGCATAATGCACTGGCAGATCTGGGTCTCTGCAGTTTGTTAGGAGTAATCAGTAGAATAAACAACACAGACCATAATCAGCAGGCATATTATGCTACAGCACATCAAAATCTTAGTCACTGCACTTTTAATGGACTTATATGTGAGTACATATGGTAGTTTAGGAGGAGTAGTGATAACAAACTTGTGCTAACAGATGGATAGAGAGACAACAGACCATAAGCTCTTCTGGTCTATAACCAGTAAAGTTAATAATATTGTAGCTAAATCCAAAACAGGCATGGTTTTTGCAAGTGCATCAATTATTTCTTTATTAAATTTTCTTTCAATAAGAAATCTCTACCTTGTTTTTAAAATTAATGATGACCACCCCACTCCAAAATTCCAGATGAGAACCTGTGCAACACTTGCAAGGTATAGCCTTTTTTCTTAAACTTACTTAAAGTTTTGCATCACAAGTCAATCACCAAAGCGTGTGAATGTGGTGTGGTGAAAAGTTATGTTGGAGTTTTTATAAATATGTGTGACATCACAGGTATGCTCACCGATAAAATCTGGTCCCCACGTCTAATCTCTCCACACAGATCTGCTGGTCCACCAGCCAAGATAAACGACACAAAAATCCCCTCACCATCCTCACCCCCAACGATGTTAAATCCCAGTCCAGTGGAGCCTTTCTTTAGCACCACCTTCCTTGGCTCCCTAGAAAAACATGAGAAAATATAAAACAAGTAAGTCACTGCCTAGAAAAACATGAGAAAATATAAAACAAGTAAGTCACTGTATCACATCATATCAACAGGTTGGTAAAATAAATTATTCCTAACACTTTTTAAATTTCACATGCCTTTTAAAGGATATGTTGTCCTTGATTAATGATGCATTAATGATCCCAGACTATCAAACATGCATCACATCAATAGTGTACTGCCTTTCCAATGACAAACGGACAAAACTATTCTTGACACAAATAAATGACACTGCCATAGCTCTGCTCTTCACTAAAAAGAAACCATTAATCTGTTGCCATTCAATCTTTCCTATGACTTCTACCTGAACAATGGATGGCTAATGCCCCACTTGTAGGACACTTGACTGTGCACTACCATTAACTCACAAGACACCATTAATGTCATACCATATCTGTCATGACCCCAAAATTGCACAAAAAATTCTTCACTGAGACTCAACTCAAAATTATATCTGTTTGATCAGCAGTTTGTCACTAGCCAGTCAGAAGCCAGAATTTTGAAGATTACAACCAAGAGGCCAAGCAGGCTCAATTTTGCCCACCTGTTCTAAATAACTTAACGGTTCACCTCTTCATAAAGCATGCTTGTAACCTATTGTAAGAACTGAACTCTAAACAATTTCCCAACCTTTATATCATGTCAACTTGTACCCATCCATCTATAGGTTGATCAATTATTTTTCCTCAGATAAGGACATAATTAATATGCATCAACCTCACTAACAGATGAACTTGTCAAAGATTTTGATGATACAAACCTATTTACCAAGTTTTATCAAAATCAAAGGAGAAATAGTTCCTAGATGATTACAAGCTCGACAAATCAGGTACAAAATTGGCTTATAAATATACATAGATGCTGCTGATCGTCAAATACATCCACAATCATGATACAAAATTAAACAACAAGAGTAATCAAAACCTAATCAGAAAGAGTTGCAAGGGTGTTCACAAGCTCAGCCAATCAAGTTAAAATCACCTCAGACAGACATTGTGACAGCTATACTGGTACCATTTCCATACTCAATGTAAAACTGGTACCATTTCCATACTCAATGTGCAAGTGGTACCATTTCCATACTGGATGTACAACTGGTACCATTTCCATACTCAATGTACAATTCCATGAGGACCAACTAGGTACATGTATCATAATAAGTCTACTGTTCAAAATCATCCATGTCAATAAGTGATCCATTTGAAAAGGAGTAGATATAACAATATGTTCAAGATACAATGAGGTTCCTTTCAGGAGGAGTAGCAATAACAAGATTTTAAAAATGGCTGCTGTGGTGGCCATAATGAATGTCAAATCAACACCATTTGCATTTGAAACCAACCAGACATGACAAGTCTTCTGGTGAAGTGCCTGTATTAATATGACTTTCTGTTCAAGAAGAGTTGTAATAGCAGCCATATGGAATGTCAGCTATGCATCATTTTCATTTACAACAAACCAGACATCATAAGAAGTCTCAGTGAAACCCCCATGCTGATATAACCATCCATTCAGGAGTAGTGATAACAATATTTTCAAGATGGCCACTGCAGCTGCTATATTGGCAATCTAAGCAGCACCATTTTCATTTAGGACCAAATGGCCAATGGGATGAACGTGTGTGTAATGTTTCAAGGCAATCCTCCAAGTAAACAAGGAGCAGTAGTATAACAAGTTCATCCAGTCATGCAACATCACCTCATTAATATCAGTATAAGTGTATCTACCTCATCATTAGAGTCCTCCGAGATTGTGAAATAATAATCACACACTTGATCAACACTTGATGAAAAATACAGCCTACACAGTGATAACAAAAAAATGTTGATGGACAGTCAATGGCCAGATCAGATAAAACTTCTTACATTCAAACAGAGACTCGATCTTAATTGTTTGTCTGATTGGTCAGCAATCTGATATTAGCCAACAAATATGCCAGAATTTTAACAACTTTGACAGTAACTTTTGGTGATCTTGGTTGCTGGTGACAAGTATTGCCCCACCTGCCTTATACGAATAATAATACACTGTTCATCTCTAAAAAAAAAAATATTAAAAAAAATACACCTCTGACCTGGTACCATTCAGTGAGTCTTGCATCAAAGTGTATTTCCCCTCTTTCCAAAAGAGCAATTAATTTTGTTTACTATTAATCTTTATAATTTTACCAAAATGTTTGCACTCCCTAGGACATAGAAAGCTTTTACTATCTTTCTGCCAAAAATAACATTTAAATTTTAAAAAAATCAATAGTTCAGCAGAGACTGTTAGCATGATGCTAAAGAAACCACTTAAACAGGAAAAAACAGCCAAGATCAGCACTAAAACCCCTGAATAATGAAAGCTTTTGGACACTAGTTGTGGAAATAGAATTTTTGTAGGCTTGTATGATGACTGGGAGGAATCACAATGTGCAAGTAATTCTAACCCTAGTACATGCTGATACATATGCTCTACAGACCAATACAATCACTGGAAAAGGTTTGAGCATGTGTGATTTACAGGCATGCTTGCAGCATCCTTGAATTTCAGGCCTAATGACCATCACTTATCCCACTGCCACTATAATATACAAATTAAAATCATCACAATTTGAAAAATATTCAACTACTTGTCATTAAAATTTCAGTATGCACCAAACAATAGCACAAACTTGCACTGGGTAGGTGTCAACATAAAATGCTTAGACTTTTTATATAAAGTGCCTTTGCTAATGGATAGTGTGGTTAACTCTGCTGTCCAAATAGGTTAATAACCCCTCCAAAGAATAGGTTAACAACCCATCTCAAGAGCAGGTTAATAACCCCGCTGAAGAATGCACTCTATTCATTAGAATAAACATGTTTAAAACCTTTTTCTTTTTGAAAAATTCCCCAATTCATTGAAGCAGGACATGAGCATATTGTGTGTAAACAACAGGTGAAACAAATGTTTGTTAAAACGAATTAAAACTGTCATTGTTACAAAGTGAATTCCATCTGAGTGCCTACTCACTTGGGCAGGCCAATGTACATCCATATCTGATAAAGTAATTATTCACACCTAGATAACAAATGAATTGGACAGTTGTCCACTGGAATCTGCTATGTAACAGTTGACTGACAGCTGTTGCCTGCAATCCAGGAGTCAACTGAGGTAAGTTGTCAGCTGAGGACCCAAAAACTTGGACCATGTTTAAACTCCAAATATTCTGATCCAGCTAAATTTATTCGCTATAACCATGACCTTGCCTTCTCAAGAGCTGGATCAAACTATGTCAGTTCTTGTGGTTTTGTATTTTAAAAAATGACATTAGCATCAGTTCTTTAAGTTCATGGTTTGGGGACCGATCCTTATGCTTCACTGAAAGTAGTATGGTTTTTTTATGGAATCTTTAATTGCATGGGATGAGGCAAATGCAAATCCACAAAAAATGGTACCCACAAAAATGGTGAATTCAGTCATATGGGAACTGACTCAGATGCTGCAAGAATGGATTTATCAATAACTACCACAAATTTATATGAAATATAATTTTACTAATTTGGTCAATGATTCCTACATAAACATCATTGGGTAAAGACCAAGGTGACACCAGACAGCCTAATCAATCAACCACCTTTAAGCCTATCCATGAAAAACAAACTTATTTTATAGTGTGATGCAAGCGGCATTTCTTGGACTTGAGATCCTCTTGGTTGTCTATTTTGTTAAGAAATAATCCATAAGTAAACTTAAACAACACCGTTATTGCTTTCAAGGTGCCCCATCTCAGCAATCCAGTTTGTGTGTTGTTTATTTTCTAGCCAAGACCCATCAACACAATGTATGTACCAAGATTTAAATGACGTTCTTGAATTGTTTTTTAATGTGCATGACAACAACACACGCTCGCGTAACATGCTTACGCCAAAAATAAGAACTATTAATGCATATTCAGTTCAAATAAGTCTATTATTACATGAAGAAGAACCTTTTAATAATTAATGTTACTTTTAAACGAAGATATTAAATGAAGATAGTAAATGCTTTGAAGAATGTAGCTTTCTTACTACGTACATTAAATATACTTCTCACAAACAATTAGTCCCCCTCTGGAAAGGCCACCCATCTTGTAAGGCCACTTTCCCAGTGCAGAAGGGGTGGCCGTATAAGAGGAGGACTGCTGTATTGCATACAGCATCCATCCATGACTAAGAAACTGACCCGACTACATTTAACTGGATATAGGAAATGATGCATGGATGTAAGGACTGAACAATAGTCACAATATATGCCCTATTTAGACTCACAATGAGACAAACAGATGTGAAAAATCATACTCATTACAAAGCTTGGGCAGCACACATCAAGCATCTGACAATTTATTGGAGGAGCCACAATAGCTCAGTTGGTAGAATGTAAGACTTGTAATCCAAGGATCATTGGTTCGATACACACAGAGACCAGCTCAGATGCCTCAGTGTATCCTTGGAAATGGCAATGAACTTCACTTAATGTTGAATGATACAGTTATCTTTATCTGACCAGTTTCATAACTGTAGCCATCAATCAATCACATGATGTGTCAGTCATGACAATAGTGGAATGAACATTAGATATGGCAATCAAAACAATAAGTCTTTTGTTCACACTTTATCTTTCCTCGTTTCTCTTAAAAATTTACATGTATAACAATGGAAAATATAAAAATGGTGGAGGCGGTGCATACTCCATCAATGAATGTTCAAATAATCATCACAACTTATCTTGTGTGTGAAATACACTGACAAGTGCATGAAGACTGTGTGCATTAGGTTTCATTTAAATTTCATTTTATGCCATCAAATGGCATTCAAGATTTTTACCTCTTGGATTCCAGTTTTAACAGAGGAATCATTCAGTTAAAACTACCCCAAACTACATTTATTATTACCAAATGTGCAGAGATTTATTCTGAGGCCAATTAACCTCAAATCTCAGAAGTAATGAAGAGTCTTACAGCAATTATAAATCGCACAACACTGCCAAATATATGGCAAGAATATCTCCACAAGGGCAAATTATGCTTATTTCAACACTGAAAATATATGGCAAGAATATCTCCACATGGGCAAATTATGCTTATTTCAACACTGCCAAATATATGGCAAGAATATCTCCACGTGGGCAAATTATGCTTATTTCAACACTGCCAAATATATGGCAAGAATATCTCCACATGGGCAAACTATGCAAATTTCAACACTTTCAAACTATATGGTAGGAATATCTCCACACGGGCAAATTATGTATTTGGTGGACAGGCAGGCTGTAATGCATAGTTTAAAAAAAGTATTTTTAAAATACCTTCTCCATGGAGTGTTGTGAATCTAGATATGCAGCTAACATTGTTTTGTGGGGGAATGACTAGTGATGATTCAGCAGGACTAGTAAATTTCTCAATCTACTAGTGCTTCTGGCTACTAGTATATTTATGTTAAATTCTAGACCTTAAGAAACTTGTATATTTTTTCTTTCTTTTGTTTTCTTTACTTGACAAAAGGTTAAAGTTAAACTGACTAAATTCTGTTTTCCAAATCTTTAACATAATTAAATAAGACATTAACATCATAACATGATCCAAAAAAATACAACGGAATCAACATAAAAATATAACAATATAAATTTAAAGTCACAGATATATCATTGTTTTTAAAGTTTTACTAAACAATAAGCAACTGTCTTCCTCAATTTCATCAACCACATACATGTATCATTTTCTCTGCATTAAATATACCATACAAATACTTGCTAATGGGTCAAGTCAAACTGCAAAACAAAAAGATCCTGATCTGTCATAGCATACTGCGCCTGCAGATCAGGGTCTATGTTCTTTGTTCTACCGAGTACTCCTAACAAACTGCACAGACCCAGATCTGCCAGCACATTATGTGACGGCAGATATGGGTCTGTACAGTCTGCAATCAGACTCCTCGTATAAGTGAGTATAAACAGTATGTAGTTTAACATGGCCATTTACACAGTTCAAATGAGCACAGCGGAAACTAGGAAACTATGCATTGTAACTGATGATCACTGATAGTTATGCCTAGCTCATTTAACTGTAATGAATAACAAGTATATAAATACAACTGCTAGAAGAAAAATTCATTTTTATTTTATTTTCTAAAACTACAGCAAACACATTCAGTAATGTTTTAACTGATCCTTAACATTTGGCAGGAATGATAGCTAAGTTAAGAGATTTGTAAAGATTTGTAATTCAAGGGCCAGGTTTGGCTGACTAGGCGTGTCCTTGGAAAAGGCAAAAAGGCAAAAACTCCCATTTCCTCTGCACAATATAGTCATTAATGTAGTGAAAGTGTCCTTCAAGCCAATTCACCAACCTTTTAAACATTCTTTGGTATTACTCATGAGTAACATCAGTGACCCGTATAGTGTAAAAACATTTTGTTGTGGTTGTTTTGAAATGGCTCTGAAATGTTTTGTTTTTTTGGCTGGTTTTTTTTACATGGTCACTGCTTGTGAAGGCTGTTCTGGTAGCAAGTTCATTATTATTTTTCATATTAACAATTACTTAATCTAATTGAGGTACCATATACTTGCTTTTAAGTCGAGTCAAACTGTAAACAACCAAGATCCTAATCTGCCATAACATAATGTGCCTGCAAATCTGGGTTTATGTTGTTTGTTGTACCAATTACTCTTCATAAACTGCACAGAACCAGATCTGCCAGTGCAATATGTGACAGCAGATCTGGGTCTGTGTAGTTTGCAGTTGGACTAATGTTATAAGCGAGTACATACAGTACTACCAGCAGTTATTATCAATTACAATCTGTTGTGCTTATCTGATGCCATAAGGTTGATATACTTCATACAGTGACCACAGCGGTTGTGGGTGTGTTTTTATTTTAACGTAGCTTTAACAATTTGAGTCACATCGTTACATCTGCATTGTGGCAGTTTATAGAGACGTCTAGCACTGGGGCATAATGCAGCAGACATTATCCTGACACCATGCCGACCAGTCCTAACACTAACCTCTTCTGAGCATCAAGCAAGGCAGCTGCTAGTACCATTTTTAGAAGTCTCTGGTATGACTCTGCTGGTGTTCAAACCCGTGACCTGCATCTGAGGTGGACACTAACCACTTAGGCAACCAGAGTGGTAATACAACAGTGGGAACATAGCACCTTAAGGGACCAATCATTGAATTTTCATGGTGGGGACCTGGGATCAATTTTGAACCAGGATACATAAGTTTTTAATTTACCTCAAGATATAGAGAATATTTGCTAGGATTTAGTGATTAATGGATAAAGTTCACTGAATGGGTGTAAATACTTGAGTTTTTCACCTGAGATGAAACATGTTACTCATTTGGAAGAAGGAAATTTTCTTTTTATTTTATGCTTAAACATACTGGATAGCAACATGTCTAACAGATTCAAGTAGCCGATTTCTTAAGGTATCCTATGCAATGTCAGCTATTTACAGTTTTATGTTTGCTGTGTTTTGTGTACATTCACACTGACAATATTTGTAGTATCACAATTCTCTTTCCTAACTGGTGACACAAAAGCACATAAACAATTGAAGAAAAAAAATGTAAACATAGTGGGATCTGAACCAGGTACACTTGCAGGACAGGTGGCCATACTTCCCACTAGACCATGCATGTCACAGAAAAGTGGATCAAATTTCTTTATCATGTGATAGTTATCAACTGACTGCAGACACAAAAATATTTTGGTAATTCACTCCAGTGAGTTGTCAAAAATGTTTCTGATTTGGAAAAACCACTAATTCAAGGGCTAGCATGAAATAAAAGTTTTAACTTTCAACTAATAAAAAGGATACAAGTATTTCTGTTTTTCTCCCTACAAATCCAAGTAAAAATATTTTTTTAATACAGGTCCTTCAGTTCCTCAAACAAGTTTAACAAGAGTTACCTTCTGTATTTTGCATAATGTGGATGATTCAGCACAAAAATATCACCCATCATTATACTTGACTTGACACTATAAAACTGAGTCAACTCAAGGTACATGTCCTCCACTTCTTCACTCTTCCTTCCTTCGACATGTCAGGAACATGATAGACTTACTGTTTACATTTAGTCCTTGCACACAAGAAGCATGCACAACCTTCTACACCTATGAAAGCCTTGTCATATAACTATGGCATCGGCATGCACAACCCTTTTGTCAACATGTAATGTATAGGTGTGTCCCCTTTGATGAACAATGGTCTAATTTATAGAGGTCAATTCAAAAGGTTAAATAAACAATCTGAGACTTAAATCCAGGTGCAAAATAATATAATTAATGCAGGCTCAGTCCCATTACACATCCACACTATGGAAGTTTACTGTAATACAGGACTAAAATGGATGCGTGATTGATGTCACAAGGGGACCAATAAAAAGCTGGGAAAAGCTTGGGGAAGGAGGTGTGACAATGTTAGCAAAGGCTAAAATTGATCAAGAAGTGCAAACTAGTGTCAAGATGGAATAAAACTAAATAAGTGATCATTAGTGTTTGCTGATCAATCAATATGTGATATTTGTCCACACCAGGTTTTGCCAAACCATCAGAAGGATCCAGAGTAAAATACTGAGCAGAATTCATAAAATAAACCACAACTAACTAATTGGTCATTTCAATGAAAATGGCTTGAGCTAGATCAAACTGATTGATGATATATTCAGAACAGCATTAACACCAACACAGTAGCAAGGAAAAAATGCTGAAATGAGGAAAAATTATTTCAAAATATGTAGATGTGTCTCCTTGTTTGCAAGCAACTTTATTTTTTTTAATATTTCAGGGTCACTACTTTGGAAAGAAGACTGTTATAACCTACAAAAAAAAATACCTATTTTCTTTACAATCATTACAATTTTGCTGAGCATTTACAAATCTGGAAGGAAAAGAAGGCGCAATAATCTAAATTCCATGTCTACAATCCTCAACTCACCTTACAGAGGTGGCAGTCATAATTCTCAATACATATTTTACCTGACAACAATATGCACAGCCTTGGATATCATCTCAAGTACAGATAAAATCTGCCTTTTGAGATGGCCCCCAGACAATGGTCTAAGAGTTATTTGAACATAACGACTCTTTTGTCACTGATTTCAACCATACAAACAGCTGTATATATGCCAATGAAGTTTCCTTAATTCTTTGTACTCACCTGCTGGCATTTAGTTTGAAATTTCAGTAGTGTGCAAGAATTGTACACATATTTTAGTGTCTACATAAATATGGCATATAAAAGTTATGACATTTGAAATTAAAGATCTTCTGTGTAAAAGATTGATGTGTATAACATAAAAAAAATATAAACTTCTTGTGATGTGTTGTTGGCAAGACTTTTATCTTAGTAAATATGGTAATATATACCATACTATGCTGTGTAATCAGAGCCTGTGGTACTTTGAAGGTATATATCAGGTTACATATAGAGTGCCCTCTTTACCAGCCTAAATTTAACGTCACTGACAATGACCTTTCAAATAATGTGAATGTAAGTATATACAGCTAATTTAACACAAAATCTGCACAAGATATATAGGAAACTGCCTTATTACCATGGTCCGGTATGTTTCAAGCAAAACTACTTTGAATTTTAACAAGATTATTGTTTTTATTACAATGTAAATATGTACTGATATTTCTGTCTGGTATATTTCAAACCTTCATTAGTAAGGGTTACCCACCTTTCAAATTCATACAGCTAAAGCAAGGGGTTTTTTTTATGCTGCTATTTGCATAGAGAAATTTATACAGTATTTCTCCCACAAGACCAGAGGACCAATGTAATAAATTTGTTTAAAATGTGGACTTTTTAACAAAGATATTCAAAATAACTATTTACTACAAAACATTTAAAATGAGGAAAAGTTTATCATCAGATAAATACAGTATTACTAAAGGTCCTTGTTGTGGGTTTAATGCCATTTTTCAGCACATGATGGGCTACAAATGGCAGGTAGTATTTGTAGTGCAGGAACAACCTGGGAAACCCCAGGAAAAACCACGATCCACAAGAAGCTACTGCCAAGTTTTCTCACATTGCCCATACTTGCTGAGACAGAGACTTGAACCCACACAGAGGTGAGATGGCAGTGATCAGTAAAGGTGAGTGCTTTAGACCACTTAGCAATGTGGGACCTCATATTAGTGAAGGTAAACAAGGCACTGATACTGACCTCTCCAGTCCAATAAAAACAGTTGTGGTACACTGGTGTGCATGGTGAACTGGTGACTAGATGATGCAGGTCTAAATCTGTCACTGAATCAGCCCTGGAATTGGGTTGCCATGATGTGTCATTGTTATTAACTTCATGTGCTGATGTGCCATAAAACAACAAAATGCAAACAAATTTTCTCATCATTTGCATATTTTCAAGCCAATCCTTATTTTGACTGAGAGAAGAGCTTATGCTATACACAGTTAGACCATCAGGAACTTGAAGAGACTAAATCAAATTATTTCGAAGGCAAAAAAGGTCTTAATAAAGTTAGTTTCATTTAGAATATAAATGCATCTAGTCCCCCCCCCTCCCCGAATCCCTCAGCTTGTTGTTGTATCTATGTATTTCTTTATATGTGCATCTGCAGGAATGGGAAAGTTGCATAATGACCGACAACATCACTACAAGGTCTGTGCATTGAACTGATAAAGAGCCGAAATGTTAAGCACATAAAATGTGCAAGTGATATACACTGTTCATGCACAATAATGAAGTGCAACCACAACAACACACTAACACATGAATCATATATATTAAATCAGGTTTATTCTATTGCCTGCCTTTGATCATGAACAAATCCCATTTATGACTTTAAAAATAACTATAACAATCACAAAATCTGTTGGGTGCACAACTAAATTAGCTGAGTTTGAAACTCCTCAAAATAAAAACTCTTCATGGAGAAGAAAGAGGACTGCATTTGGTCATGCCATTAAATTTTTGATTTGGTTTTGTGGGGTTTAATGCCATTTTTCTGCATATGATATATGGCAGCCAGTATATCTGGTGGATGAAGAATCCCGAGAAGATCCCAGGAAAAGCAGCCAACCCATGGTAAGCTACTGGCAAGTTTTCTCATATGCTCGCATTGGTCAAGACGAGACTAACTCGTACGAGCACAGCTGAGATGTTTGAGTAATCCATAAAGACAAGCAGCACAGACCACAGACCATTCAGCTACCCAGGGTTCCTGCTGGGAAAATGACATTATCGATCAATATAATGGCAAACCCTGAAAGCATGGTAGCAGATGGTTTGACAAGTTCAACTAAGACCACTCAGGATGTCTACAACTGACAAACATATTTCACCGTTAAGTAATAATTTGATCTTATTGATAATAAGGGAGTAACAAAATTATTAGATATTTAAAGAACTGACCTGGATAGAATTAATTCTATTAAATCTTTTCTACTCGGATCATTATATTAATTAAAGAAACACAGTAAATGAAGTATTAGATAAGAATTATTGGTAACTGGAAAAATGATGCTACATTGGTACCTTGTAAATATGCTGACAGAAATTTGGCCCAAAATGATATGTACAAGTGGTCCCTCATTATAAAGCCACTCAGTATACAGGGTTCAAAACTAACAGACAGACGTTAGTGCGCGACTAATAGGTTTCCTCATGGACTAATAAATATGTTCCAATTTAAGTCCACCTAATAAAAAATGAATGCATGTAATTATTTTAAAGTTTGCTTTTCTTGTATATTTTAATGAATTCCATAACAGAAATGCAGACAAATAACTTGCTCTTTTTAGTTACTGAACTTGTTGTAACTCCCGTATGTAAATCCAGATCACCCTTGCGCTTTATATTAAGCATTACAAATGGTGTGCAAAGCATTATTGTCGCAGTGACCAGGATCATAGTTAAACAAAGAAGGCAAAGAGAACAATGTGGCGATTTGTACAAAGTGTATAAAATCTGGCCAAAAGGCTGAAGACTGACAATAACGAGGACAAAAGGGAATGCAACAAACAGTATGATAAAGTAGTAACCGAACTATTCTAGAGAAGTGGAAACTATCAGCCTTCACCTAGAAGACCTGAAGCTATGGGAAAGCAGCTGGCTATCTGAAAATGTTGCTAGATCTGCATCTTGTTAATTATGCCCACTTCTTGACAGATGTCATAAATGTAATGTCCAAGTTGACATTGTTTCTTCAAAATGAGTCTTGTTTGGTGTCTGAAGTGTACCTGAGAGTTCTTGCAACTACTGATGTCTTGGAACAGTTGAAATAAAGAGATGGACCTAGGTTAAAAAAGTTTCTGCAGGATATTGGTAATGGACCTATAAAAGAATTTCATGGTTTTGTACTGAAAGAACAAAGTTCCCCAACAACAGTGCAGTTATCATTTCATGCTAGAGATGACATGATCAACAGTTTAACAGAACACTTGGATGCCCAATCTGACAAACAGCAATGTGATGTATTGAAAGCCACACATTTTGCAGATTTTCATTTATGGCCAAGAGACTCAAATCATATTGGATTTGGTGATGAGGATGTTACTACTCTGCTGGAACATTTTTCCCCAGTAATGACAATGGCAGGCTTCTATCCAGACAAGGTTGAAGAGGAGTGGCAACTCTTGAAAAGTTTAATTTATGCTTGTGGATGTCAGGTAGAGAACTTACAATGGTGTGATGTTAACAAGAGATTTCAAGAAGGTCACACTAACATTCTTGCACTGGTGGATATTGTGTTGACCCTTCCAGCCTCGTCTGCAGATGCAGAGCAGGGATTCAGTGAACTGAAAATGACGAAATTTGATTGGAGATGCAGATTGCGCAGCAGTGTATTGAATGACATAACAATTCACTTTTTAAGTGAAGACATTGCTGATTATGATCCAGTGCCAGCTATATATTTATGGAACTCTTGTGGACCAAGACAAAGAAGACCACTGTATATAGAGGACTATTCAGAACTGGATGGAGAAGATTATGATCTGGGACAAACTGATGGCAAATCAATATAATTTATAATGTGTATAAATCTCTATTGTTGTGTTACGTATATGTATTTTGAGGACCAATGGATTTTGCTGCAGACTAGTGTGTCCTGTTAGTCCGCTTGATTAGTTAATAAAAAAGTTAGTTTCGAACCCTGGTATACCAATGCCCCCCTTATAAAACAAGCAATGAATTCTACTGAATTGAACAAACTTTTGGGGGTGGGTGGGTGCATTACCACTTCATTTATTTCATTTAGTTGTTCATTCTTGTGAACCATAGCATAATGTGCCAGCAGATCTGGGTCTGTGCGGTTTGTTGGGAGTAATCATTAGAATAAAAAAAGATGGACCCTGATCTGCATGTGAATTATGCTATGGCAGATCAGGATCACCTGTTTGCAGTTTGACTTATAAGTGAGAATATATATGGCACTGGCAGGTTTAGAAGAGCTAAAACAAATGTGGGGGAAGGAGAGAGATAATAGAACACAATTTGATAACTGCTAGGAAACATCTTGTAAACTGAACAAATGATTGTAATCTACAATTCTTTTCAAGACAGACTAGTGCTGGAAATTTAGATAACTAACACAGATATATGCAGTGCTTTCTCTTTATACCCTATATACTCACTAATAAGTCGAGTCAAACTGCAAACAAAAATGATCCTGGTCATACTGCTCCTGCAGATCAGCATCTATGTTATTTGTTCTATTGATTACTACTAACAAACTGGATAGACCCAGATCTGCTGGCGCATTATGTGATGGCAGATCTGGGTCTGTGCAGTTTCCAGTTGGACTCATCCTATAAGTGAGTATATATGGTAACACTAGGTAAACATAAAATTGACTGTGTTATAAATGAGGGAACTTTATACTATATACTAAGGCCATGTCATAATAGTAATTTGAAAAAAAATAGGGAATATACGGATGTGAAATCACATTACCATTGGTACTCACTGGACAGGAACTCAAAACTAAGTAAAACTATTTAAGCAGCAATGGTGATTACAAATTCAGCTAATTTAATGGTATCAATGTTCATAGCTGCCTTATAATTGGAGTAGTGGTGTCCTGAGAGGCTTTACAGTGAGGGATCACTTCACTTTTTGCCTGCTGACATCCTCACTTTCAACAGGAGAGACCCAAAAGTACCAGCAGCTCAGTGTCCATAGTATTCTTTCTACTAATGACTGAAAGCAAACAACACAGAACCTAAACTGTATGATGGCATTTTTTAGTTCTACATTGTCCTCACAGTTCATGCTCTTTTAGGTGACAATGATTTGACTGTTTTGTTTCATCTAAACCTTAGTCCATCCTCTATATGCACTACTACATGAGCACACCGACTGGAACCTACCTTCTTTCTCTAATCCAAACTGAAATCCAATCCAAAATAAGGAATAAAATGAGCCCCTCGAAGGAACTGATGCTCTACTTGGCAAAAAGAATTTCCAAGAACTGAAGATAAGACACAATAGTGATATGGCAGCCATACTCGATGAATGACTGGCACTGTTTTCATTTAGGATCAATTATGAATCATAAATAATTCACTGGTGAAAACCCATTCATTTAGCTACCCATCTAGGAGAAGTAGTGATAACAATATTTTCAAGATAGCCACCATAGTCGTTTAAATTCTGGACTAATATAATGCCATATAAACTCTTCTGATGAAAAGCCCATGTCAAAATGACTTTCTGATTAAAAGGATTAGTAAATCAAAGATTTTCAAGATGGCCACATATTGGACATCATGTTAGCACTATTTTAATTCAAGATCAGCATAAAATTATAAGAGGTCTTTTAGTGAAAACCTAATGCTGACATGCCCATTCATTCAGTAGAAGATTTTCAAGCAGCACTATTTTCATTCTGAACCAACCAGACCATGGGATGAATATTTGTGTTAAGGTTCATGGCAATCCTCTGAGAAGTCTAGAATGAGTAGCAATAACAAACTTGTGATAATGGACGGATGGATGGATTACAGATGAAAGACTCTCCCATAAACTCTTCTGGCCTATGACCAGTAGAGCTAAAAGATCCGACTTTCTACATCACCCTTAAAGATGCAAGACATTATGACATTATTAATATATTGTCACATCTGCTTTATGGTACCTAACAATGTTGTCAGCTCTGTGCCCCATCTCTAAGGTAAAAAATTTCAGACTTTTTCCTTCTACATATTTGGTAAAATCTTTGCATTCTGCACTAAAGCCATTGCAGGGGAAAAAAGTACATAAAATAAAATGAAAATTTGAGTGTACTGCAGCTATCAAAGCAAACGGCTGTGGCTGAGGCAATACCCTTCAAAATGGAGGTAACCCACTGTGAGGAATATTTGTTAACAGTTGATTTGCACATTAAATATGTATAGATTGACACAGTACTTTCATGATATAAAGTGGGTATAAAAAATTACAAAATTCTGAATCTGAAATAGTCAGAGGGGAAAACTGGGAGTCAGTATTAGAACTGGCAACAACAATGGGGATGTTGTGAAGAAAAGGGAGGAGACATACTACAACTGAGAGTGAAAAATGAAACTTCCATGCTGTACCTGGTGATAGCTCTCATAGGTATAGTCATAGTTCCTGTTGATAGGTCACAATCCTTAATAAATCTCATTCATCCAATGGTAATTGAGACAAGTTCCCTGCTAAAATGGCTACTATCCTGTGCACTTTTGCAACCACGAATCTCATAATGACAGATATATAACACAGTACTATAATCCAGATTGTTATGGCAGGTCAGCTCTTCTGGGCCATAGTCTGATAATTTTATACCACATGTCCAAAACTAAGTCTATTTATCAATATTAAAAATTCATCTTTACACCTGGCTGCACAAGACTGGTTGTTATATTAAAATGAGCAAATGCACAGACGATGTATTATAAACTCCGCACTGAAATCTTCCATTCAAAATTCATCTCCAGTCATGTGGACTCGTTTCTCTAATCTCCCCATAGAATCTTCAGAATATGAAAAGGTATACCCTTCACACATGCAAAACAGAGACTTCCTAGCATCCACACTGAAATCCTATGTCCAAATTTTGTTTATATGAATCTCAGAACTCACAAGTGTATATCTGGGCACTAAGGTATCTAAGCAATCTGCACACAAGCTGAGCCAGACACTTTTAAGGTGAAGCTTTTGTGAATACCTTTGTCACGTTCATAAACGATTCAAAGGGTTCTTCTTACAGTATGAATAGATGCAACAGGATCTACCTACACTAATTCAGTTTTTACATTTTAATTCCCAGACAGAATAAAAGCATATTTCTCACTTGAACATGTTTATCAATGCCGAGGACTTCCTTGTCAAATATCATATGTAAGAATAAACATTACTTCTTAACCGACAGTAATGCCGTTCTGCTTTATAGTTTCAAATACAGGACTTGAACCAGTCTTCAACTGGCTTTAAATGAGCTTTTGTGTGCATTTAACTCCATGATACACAATCTTACTGGTAGGATTTGAACAGAACTGAAACAAGACAACAGAAACCCGGGTCCATATATCAGAATTAAAAGTCACATGACAACACTTCAAAATGAACAAACAAAAACAGGAAAATGTTTGCTTCCAACTCTTTTTGG
Organism: Megalonaias nervosa; assembly: GCA_016617855.1. Taxonomy (NCBI): domain Eukaryota; kingdom Metazoa; phylum Mollusca; class Bivalvia; order Unionida; family Unionidae; genus Megalonaias; species Megalonaias nervosa. The sequence goes on along the minus strand of JAECUM010003222.1, from coordinate 85,500 downwards.
TAGGACACTTTTCAATTTGCAGTCCCATGGAGATCCATGTTACTAATTCTGCCAAGTCAGTGAATATTAATAGATCTGCTGGTCGTGTAATACAAAGTTGTGCATAACATGTGCACTGTACACTGGGTCTATTAAAGGGAAATATAGATCTTTCCTGGAGTCACATCAGTTATCACATTTACACAATGATTTACCCCACTACAAGTCAAATTATCCACTGCAGCACAAAGCACATGTGCAGACAATTTAAAGCAAGGCAGTTATACCCAATTGAAGGATCATTTTCTGTCATAATCAGTTGGTAGCAATGTAAATAGAATAACATTCATGCATATACTTGCATTTAACTGAAGAGAATAAGTTTGACCTTTCACTATAAATTTTATCTTTTCCTGCAACATATGTTTAGTCACTTCATCTCCAAGTGAAGCTGTAACAGATCTGATATACTAAAAAAGTGAATCATGCATTCGGATATTTTGTTTCCCTGTCCATGAAAT
>JAECUM010003222.1:0-80000 GCA_016617855.1 Megalonaias nervosa | reverse complement strand
GGTTAAAATTAATTATATAACTATGAAGAAGTTCCAAACCCTGGTAAACTAGTCACCAGTGTGAGAAGCAATTTCTGAATTAAAAACTTGTCAATATAAATCCAATTACATGGTAAAATTTTGAAGTATATTTTATATGTGGGCATCTTTCAAAAATGTTACCAATTGTTATTTTAAAAAAACCCATCAAATACAGCTGTATTTATCTTGAAAAACATATCTATATCACCTGTTTTGTAAAGTTAACTTAAAAGTGATATTTGTTTGCTAAAGGTGCATACAGTAATAACCACAGCTTGCTTTGTCAGTGTGATTTTCATGATCAAGTATTTCCCTTGAGTGGTTTCTTCTTTAGTGTATTTTGCAAAATGTGGTTATGTCCTTTCATATTGGGAAAGTATATAACTCATCAATCAAAATGGTAAATGATACCATTTTCCATGAACAGATGAGGCATCACCTATGTAGAATGGGGGAGAAACCGTGCAGCTGTTTACACTTCATAATGCAAAATATGCATGTCCCCTGAGATCACTCTAATATTTGGGACCACTTGAACGACTCATTTGCCATGTATCCACACAAAACTTTTTAGTGGATAAACCACAAGATGAAACTTATTTTACAACCCTCTAGTTCCACAAGTACAAAACAGTTCTTTGTTTTTCAACAACTGAAGACCAACAAATATTATAATTATTTATTTTAAGATTTATGGAAGGGTAAGCCTGCTGATCTTGAATAAATCTAATGGTGAGAACTCCATGACACAAAGCTTGTCCCTACTGAGATAGAATATAAACATCATTAGAATTTGATCATCATGTACATTTTCCTATGTGTACTGTATATGCTCTTTTAAAAGCTTAGTCCAACTGCAAACAACATACAGCCTGATCTGCTATCATATAACGCAGTGACAGATCAAGGTCTATGTTGTTTGTTCTACTAATTCCATCTAACAAACTACACAGACCCAGATCAGCTGGCACATTTATGCAATGGCAGTTCTGGGTCTGTGCATATTGCAGTTAGACTTATAAGTGAGTATATATGGTGTGTAAAAATCCTGCTCAAGTCAGACCTGTTGCTCCCTATTCTTAAATACCATTATAGGTAGCATTTCATCTATGAATAAAAAGACTGCTTCAATGCAAAACCTGTGAATGCCAGAACATAAAAGTCTAGCTCATAAACAACATCCCATCAATGCACGGACACTTGTTAATACAAAAATCCATGAACAGAACTTTTGTCAATGCAAAAATCAATAAGTGTAGCTATTTTGCTGGGAACAATTCTGTTGCACATACTAGTACACTGAATTTATTTGCGAGGTATTTTAATGATGTGGGGCTGATCAGCAAGCATTTGGACGATTCCAATGATTACTTAATTTGGTTCATTTTTAATATCTCTTATTAGAAGCAAATAGGTCAATAACCCTTTCCTTTCAATGGATGATATTTATTTACATCCCTTAAACACACATTTGTATTTCCCACAAGAGCTAATTGAGGTATGTAGTACTTTAACGGGCTTACCATATTTGAATACTTTAATGGGCTTACCATATTTGAATACTTTAACGGGTTTACCATATTTGAATACTTTAATGGGCTTACCATATTTGAATACTTTAATGGGCTTACCATATTTGAATACTTTAACAGGCTTACCATATTTGAATACATTAATGGGCTTACCATATTTGAATACTTTAATGGGCTTACCATATTTGAATACTTTAACGGGCTTACCATATTTGAATACTTTAACAGGCTTACCATATTTGAATACTTTAATGGGCTTACCATATTTGAATACTTCAACGGGCTTACCATATTTGATTACTTTAACGGGCTTACCATATTTGAATACATTAATGGGCTTACCATATTTGAATACTTTAATGGGCTTACCATATTTGAATACTTTGACGGGCTTATCATATTTGAATACTTTAACAGGCTTACCATATTTGAATACTTTAACAGGCTTACCATATTTGAATCCTTTAACGAGCTTACCATATTTGAACTTTCAAAAAAAAGGACACTGGAGAGTGGGTGTGTCTGTATCATTTATCTATACAGATTAAAAGACTGAAAAGGGAGACATGTCCCAGAAAAAGAGGAAGTATGGCAACCCTAACTTTAAGCACTATGATAAATTTCATCAATAATTTAGATTACTGCGTTGGCTGAAATGTCAAACATGCTTCCACATTTCTGGCTATTATGTCTCATAGAATTAACACCCTTACAATTACAAAAAGTAAATGCAGATGTCAGATTAAACCTATCTGTTGGTCAGTGACAAAGGGAATGTTATGTACAAACACAAGGTTTAAAGTTGATCAATATTTTTCACTGACTTTCTGGGTTAAATACAAGTGATGATGTGACTTGGCCTGTATTTATATACTGATACATAGAATGAGAAACTTTGCAAAACAAGTAACAAACTTTGCGCTGACAATGTGGATATGGGGGAAAATTTGTCCATAATCATCAAATATGGTACTGAGCTAAAGAAACAAGATTCAACCCACACCCTTTTGGCCAAAAGTCTGGCACACTACCCAGTGAGTTACCATAGCTACTCCCTCCATTAATCAACTCTTGTGACATGCAGGAGAGTACAATGGTTCTATTGTATATCCAGATCCTACTGGTGTTTGTCAGTGAATAAACTCACTCTAAATTATATAATAAATAATTTAAATAGAGAAGAGTGATGCATATTTTGTACATCCCATGAACAAAACTGCCAGACAAGACTTGCACTAATTCAAAATCAGATTATTCAGTCTGGATCAATATGTAAAGATGGCCAACAGGTCCTCTGCACAACAGGCAATCAATACAGACAGCATGTACTAGGAAGGAGCCATGAGTGTCATCTTCAAAACCAGTATTATCTATATTAAAGATCAATACAAGACAACAAGAACAGGCAGAGGCCTTTTATTGTGATGACAACTTATGCAGAGATCGATTCCAGGCTGGGACTTGCACGTTTTCCATATCTGATTCAACTGTACAGAACTCCTCTTACAATTGCCGAGTGGAGGACACTCTTCTGAATAATGAGAGCGGACTTCAAAATAAAAATAAGCTTTCTTAAATAAATGTTTGCCAAAGGTATGCAAATGTGGGGAAGGACTTGTCATTAAAAATGTCTTGCCTTCTACAAGCCATAAAAAAATGATCTTCACTCTATTCAAACTATCATCCATTCAGCAAGATTTAATGCCCTTCCATCCTTTTGGCTTTTGAAACTAACCCATTTGCACAATCCTGAATTTGTATGTGCCCAATTTCAGTTATTACAACATCTTTGTGCCATAAGACTTCAAAAGAGCACAAAGGAAACTATATATTCTATTTACCACACCAATCAAAGCTGGAATAAAACCATGAATTTCCTGAATTATCAACAGCTGGCTCATGTACCCATCTGAGTAACAGAGGTATCTGAAACACTAATTGATCACATTTATGCCAACAATGAAGATAATATTAAAGAAGTTGCAGTTCCCCAATATTTAAGTGATCAATAACCTGTATGCTCTACATGAAAATGAAGTCAAAAAAGTAAAACTTGTAATCATAATTATATCAAGTATCAAATAATGAAAAGATCCAATTGACAAATATTCTTTAAAGAACTGAAGGATATCCTTTGGTCAGTAACTGAATCTTTTGATGACCCATCAGATGGTCTTAACATCTGGATAGATATGTTTAGTGATACCCTAAACACTCATGCTCCTGTTAGTTTCAGAAGGGTCAAGCAACAAATCAACCAAACTGGATTATGGGTGATGTACCAAGTGCTATTAAGACACAGGATAGATTTCATGGACAACTACAGATTATAGAGAAACAGTGGGACCAAGTCAACTCAGTCAAAAGGCATGGAAAACTTACTATTCCACTAAAATATCAGATTGTATTATGAAAAAGAACCACAGAAAACTCTGGAAAACCTTTAGTGACTTGAGGGGCAAATCTGTCAGTAACCTGGCATTTACATGTATTAGTGATGAAAATGGTGATATTAAGCAAGAACCTCTTGAAATTGATATGCACTCAATGATTACCTTTTGAATATAGATGAAAGACTTGTGGATTTCACAGCTCATACAAGATTCTCCAATGACAATTTAAATGAGCGTATTTCATGAAAACTTAGCAAAGAATTCAAGAGTGCTTCAAAACACCTAAAGTCAGTCTTGAATTCATTTTAAATGAATTAGAAAAACCGGATGTCAGAACAGCAACTGGTCTAGATAATAAAAGTGATAAATTCCTAAAACTCTCATCTCAAGTGATTGCACCTTACTTATGTGTATCTTCAATCTAAGTATTTCCACAGGTATTTTTCCAAACAGGATAAAACTGGCAAAAGTAACTCCAATACATAAGAACGAGATCTCTCTGATATGAATCACTATAGACATATTTCAGGTTTATGATCACTTTCAAAAATACTAGAAAGACATGTGCATAATGAATTTAGAAACTAACTGAAATCTTATAACTTACTACATTCATGATAATCCATGAAGGATGTTTATGTCAGACTACACTAATTAGAATGGTGGAAGATTGGTTAACAGCAACAGATCTAGGTAACCTTGTAGGTACAGTGTTGCTTGACCTTACAAAAGCTTTTGTCACAAAATCCTGCAGGAAAGCTCAGCATATTTCAAGTTAACTGTGAAGGCTTAATTTAGTTTCAAACTTATCTTGAAGGCAGACAAGAAGTTTCTATTTTTAAATAAAATTTCAGATAAAGAACTATCAAGTCCAGTATTCCACAAGGATCAATGATTTACCATATTACATTGAGCTTCACCACCACCATGTTTGCAGATGACACAACATTATATAACATTGGATCAACAGGCCATGAGATTAATACTAACTTAAATCAATATTTGGTAAAAATAAATAACTGGTGTGAGCACAAATGTACGAAGATAAATGCAGCCAAATAAAAAACCATCATCACAGGTAGTCAAGCAAGAGTAAAAGCTGAGAAAAATGATTTCAAAGTAATGATAAAAGGAATGGATATACAACAGTCTGAAAATGAAAACTAAGTTGATAAGGTCACTAAAAAAGTTAAATCACTGCTTTATCTCTTGAACAGAATAATAGCTTGTCTCCCACAATAACAGAGAAAGATATTCTACAATGCATGTATCATACCACAACTAGAATACTGTTTTCTATCTGCGGTAATAGTGGTACAGAAAATCAAAAAAGATTACTGAAATTTACAAAAAGAGTTTATTTTTGATACACCTTCATGAGATATTTTTAAAACCCTAAACTAGCTTTTATTTCAGCAGAGAACTCAGTTTCAATATGGTTTACTAGCCCATAAATCCTTACATGGATTGGCTCCCGATTATCGTATATATGTAGAGTTTGTCGAAAAGTACATACACATGAACTAAGATCCATCTCAAACAACAATTTATATTCACCTAAGGGGGAGCTCTACAGATAGTAAGATCTTCTGAGAGAGTGGTGGGTGTAAGGTGAAGTTATTTACATTTATAACATGCACAGTGGAGAGAATATTGGTATAACTGTTATTTTCATGTAATGAAGCTGAAATTTCTTTGGATATTGTGCTTGTGGTAACTGTACATGATCTAAGCACACAGCTAACTAAAATGAGTGTTCCCTTGTGTTCAAAAGATCAACCAGAATTAGTCTAAATATTAGTACACTATCTCTAGCAGTCATTAAAATGAGGAAAAGGAATTTTGCCAGACTAGGGAATACCAGCTTCTGAAGTGCAATAAATGAATTACCATATACATGTAGACATAAAATGTAAAAAACAAAAGTTCTCTCTTTTATTTTACAATTACCTCTTAAGTCCAGGAAGTGAAAATGACCAAGTGGAGTTAGCAGTTTTCTGAAAGGTGCACATCTGAAATAAGGCCAAGCTGTATACTATATATACCTCATATCACACACATCAATCATACACCAAAACAAAGGGAATTAAAAGTTCTTTAAACAATACCTAAGATATACAAGGTCTTTTTCAAACAGCCAGTATAACCAGTGAGGAAAAAAAAAGGAAAATTCTTTATCTTTAAAAATCCAACTCACTGCAATATACAAAAACTATAGACCTCCACCAAAGTACCCAGGTAAATCACCTGGCTCCTGGCCGATAAGGAAGCCGTGTGTGTGTGTGTGTGTGTGTGTGTGTTTGTTTTTATGTGTATGTGTGATATATATGTAGAGACTTATTGGCAAATAATTTTCTCTTTTTTTCATACCTATATTTTTACATGTGAAAAATATATCCTTGTATTTTCAGATGTGAAAATATAAGATTTCCCATCATGACATGCAACGCTTGATTGTGTGTGCCAACAAAAGTTGTACCTGCAACAGCACAAACAAAGAGTACCTTGTGAGCTAGAACAGATAAATTGAAACTGCTGCCTACATTTCAGACATAAAAATTAATCTTTGATTATGAAATCTGACCAGACGCCATAAGCGTCTTGCTGAAGTTATTTTCCCTTACTTCCTTGACAACAACAAAAACCCATTGTGAATTGGACTTGCATTGCTTTCAGACAGGGTCAAATAGTTTACAAAATGACACAAATGTAACTGACTGTGACTGATTATGTCAATCCAATCTTGCCCCTTTCTTAAGTCACTTGTATTTATATGAACAGGCTATGAACATGAGGCCCAACAAGGTCTGACATTGCTCACCTACTTTTTCAAACTGAATCAGTGAAAGACAAGCCAAGCGAGGAAGCTGCTAGTACAAATTTTATAAGTTTTTAGCATGACTCTGCTGGGGATCGGACCTGTGACCTCATGCATCCAAGGTGGATGCTCTAACCACTTTGGTCACCAGAGCAAGAATGTGGAAGCTGTGGTAACTCAGTGATTAAGGCATTGGACTCAATAAGACCATCAGGTTGCAAGTTCAATTTCCACAATCTGATCAGCCTGGTTTGGTTTGATTTTGAGGGGTTTAGCATCATTTTTTCAGCCCACAGCCATGGCAGCCAGTATACTTGGTGGAGATAGAACTCAGCAAGGCTCCTGGAAGAACCACACACCCACTGGAAGGTACTGGCAAGCTTTTTCACTTACCCACATTGGGCAAGCTAAGAGATGTGTCAGTGATCTGTAAGGTGAGCGTCTTAGACCACCTGACCATCCAGGGCCCTTGACCAGCATGGTGCCTCATTAATATCTGTAGATCTAGCCCATAATCAAACTCATCCGAGATCTTGATGATAAAAAGCTTGTATAGCATCTCTGATCAAAATCTGTTTTAAAAATATAGTCTCCATCAAGGCAAACTAGAGGAAATTATCCTCTATGCTCCTTCATCACCCACAGCTGCCTGCATTGAGTCTGCCTCATTTTTCTCATGTACAAAAGTAGATAGAAATATTTCAACAATAAACTATGTAACAATCTATTACACATCAATGAAAGTGCCCATTCAAACATCATGAAAGGTCAAGGAGACAGAATGTTAAAAAATTTACTTCTACTCACAGTGATTGGTTAAGCAGGTTGATGCATATTTATAAAAAATGAGGAAATCTGAACAGGCAGCCATGGCTGATAAGAGAACATAGTGGATTATCACCTTAGGCTTGCGACAGTGTATGGTCTTTACAATGTTCACAAGCTCAACCAATAAGATGCAAGACCACCCCATAAATATGATTTGTCATTGCTTATAATTAAACTTATCTGAGATTCTGATGATATGAGCTTTACATTCCAGGTCAAATTGAAACCTGATCAGAATTGAAGCCTCTAGTGTGTTCACAAGACCAGCACATTCGATGCAAGATCATGAGAGTAATATGTACAGATGTCAGTCATAATCAAACTCATCTAAAATCTTGATGATAAAACCTGCATAAAATAATAAAATATAGTTTCTAGCGTGTTTACAAAGTCATGTCATTGAGATGCAAGATCGCTTCATTAATACATCTGGATGGCCCTCATAATCCAACTTGTCTGAAGCCTAGATGATCCAAGCTTAAATACCACATATACATGTTTTTTTACTAAAAATTATAGTCATGATGTTTTGATGTTTGGACATTTGTGATTGGGTGAGATGAGAAGGGGCAGGGAAATTCAGATTAAAGCAACTGTTGACTGACGGATAGATGTGAAACAGCACACACAGGATGCTGGACAAAAGGCCGCCACAAAAAGTCACTTGGTTGTACCAAACGTTCACTTGGCAGTTGTCAAGGCGAACTATCAAACTGGTTGTTCTGGTGACAGATTATTAAATCCTATTACCTACTAGCAATTACCATGTAAGATGAACTCCTATCAGATATAATTACAATTTATAGTTTCTTCTGAGCTCATCTGAAGCAAAATTGCCAGAAATATTGTGCAATGACCTAAATGGTTACATTAACTTAATTTCTTTCCCAAAACAAAATCCCACTACTCTGGTTCAGTGGATTTGGCTCTATTTTGCCAGAGGCTTAATTTTATCAATCTATCTAGAGTACAAGTTCTCAAGAGTGGTGGAGCTCACCAAGCATATCAGATAGATCCAGGAGATAAGCTGTGTGAAAGGAATTTGATAAACCCATGACAAGATCATTTGCTAAAGTAGATTAGCCCAAGACAGCAGCAAGTTTATTTAGCAAATGTGTGTGAGAGAGAGAGTGAGTGCAGGGTGGGTGCGTGCGCACAGTACATGTAATTATACATTGTTACGAATATGTAATTAAATTGCTGGTGTGTTAGTTTTAAAATTCTTTTTTATTTTATTTTTGTTTCATTACATTTTATTGTAATGATAATTTTCATTGGATTTAAGTCTATTTTCAGAAAATTGGCTTGACCCAATTAGATTATAAGATTTCTTCAGCACTATTTTAAACTCACAATTTTTGTAAACATCGGGTGAATATGATTGGCTATTGCCAAGGTCATTTCGGCCCGCATGTTAGATGAATTGTAACAGCCTTTCTTTTTTATTTATTTCCAGTGAAAATTTGATTCTTAGATAGGGCTATTCTAGTTACGTGATAATTGTCATTTTTTTTTATTGCGCTGTTCAAGTTAGAAATCACGTAGCCTGTCACGTGAAATACCATGTGATCTAAGATCGAGGCTTAAAACAGCCAATTGGTATTACATTTATTCAGTTGTATGTTAAACCTTGAGGGCTCAAGAGGTTTTTATTGCTGAAGCCAGATTGCTGAAGTTCATCTATTTTTTGTAATTTAATAATTTATTCTCTAGAAAACAAAACAAGTGCTTCATATTTATAAAAGTTCTGGGAGAGAGAAATTCAGTGGAAATTTATTCTGGAGTTTAAAAGAAACATTATAAACTGTGATTCAACGAGGATCTGTTACCATCAGTACAGACATCATCTGACATCATCGCCTCCATACTGGAATTTCATAGAGATTCGAACCTGGATCCCATTAGAACTGTTTCGTGATAGGACTTATATTTTTCAATCTTAGGATTAAATTTTGGATTATATTCACAAACCGTAAGTCCTATTTTCTATTTTTACATTGTTTTCTAGGGAAATAAATTATTTTGTTAAAATTTACAAAGTTTGTTGACTTCACTTTTTTCTTTTGTTACATTTGTACGAGCCTACACATAACAACATGCATGGAAAGGCTAGCACATAGTTACCATATTTTACCAGCATATACTTAGCAAAATATTTCACCATTGTATAATGCACATGCTATTTTACCATGTTTATACTGGTAATGAACACCACATTTTACCAATGTACAAGGCAAATTATAATGCACACCATATTTTACCAGTGTAAACTGAACTGAACTTTGCTGTTGTACAAGGCACACTGTATTTAACCAGTTTATAGTGCACACAGTATTTCTGAAATGTATACTGGAAGCAGCATTTTTACCAGTGTATAATGAACACCATATACCAGTAAACAATGAATACAATAATTTTCCAGTGTATAATGAACACCATATATCAGTAAACAATGAATACACATATAATGAATATATAGAGGATATGTGCCTTACCTACGCTGATCCAATATATTTCATTTTATGGTGTAAAAAAAAAAAAAGATATTTTAACAAGAGGCATTTTAGGTACCAAAAGATGAAATGTATCTGGTATTTACAGACAGGAAAAAAAAAAATCTTTTTATTATATACCAAACTTGACCAAGAATCAAAGCTTAGAAGATTAAATTCCCTCTTCAGTATAAAACCCACCTACCCTTTTCATAAATTTACCTCAATTTTACAGACTGATTATATAAATATCAGTGACTTATTAACGAGAAAATTGGGATGACCTAATGTTTTGCAGTAAATTACATTTTTGAATTTTTTAAAACTATTTGATCATATCTGACCACAAAGCAAGTCCATTTTAGAAATGCATCACAGTGGGTTTGACACTGATGTCAAGAAAGCAAGGGGAAATAACTTCATTGAGATGTGAATGGCGTAGTAGTTAAATTTCGCAAGCAAAACTTGATTTCCATGTCTGAGATGTAATGCAATTTCTATTTGTTCTACCTCATAAAAGGCTTGTTTTTTGTCGCTGCAGGTTTAACCTCTGTTGGTAGACACAATCAAGCATCGTTATGGCATAATGTCAAATCTTAAAATTTCCCATGTGAAAATATAAGTATATATTTTACTTGTGAAAATATAGGAATATAAATATATGAATATTATTTTGCCAATAAATTTCAATATTTCACACTTATGTATGTAATAAAGTATTTTACTGGGGTGTATAATGCATACCATGTTTTACCAGTTTATAATGTATACCATATTTTATAATGTATAATTATATTTAATAGTGTATAATGACCACTATATTTTTACTAGACATGTGGATAATGCACAACATATTTTTACTTTGTAAGTGCACAACATATTTTACCAGTGTATAATGCAAACCACATTTTACCAGTGTGTAATGCACCATATTTTACTAGCTTGGTTCATTTTCAGTTACACCCTTGTACCAAAAAAGCCCATTACTTTTTATCTTTGGCAAAAGGAAGTTCCCTGCATGGCACCCATAAGGCCGATAAAGAAAAAAAACCAACCCAAAAAACAAAAGAAAAACTAACAACATAAACCAGAAAATAACGATAAAAGATTGTTGCTGTCGATTTTAAACTAACTGAATTGAGTGCATCCCAAGCTTAATGATTAGAGTGCAGTTGCGTTGCATGTCTGGCTTATAGAAATTTACTACTGATTCTGATTAGCTTGGGCACCAAACTAAGACATGGTCAGTGATCATTGATAGAAAATGTCAAGAAGAAACAATGAAATCTTCTGCAAGACACTGCACGTAGATTAAAATGTTCAACAAAAATTCTAGAGGTATGGTTACTTGAGCAAGAGGAATTCAAAATCCCAGTACAGAAGACTTATGACAAGGAGGCTGATAATGCGCAGTCACTTGCAGATGTATCATTTACTTCAATAAATATCCACTTTTCCAGCTTTATATACTCTGAATTGGTTGTAGTCTAGTCAGGATCTAGCATTATTTGCTACAATTACCTTGTCCCCTAAAATGAATGTTCTGAACAGCTTACAAAATTATTGAAAACAATGTTGTAGTCTGACTCCACAACAACTGACATTTTTCTATCAATGACCATTGATCATGCGTTAGTTTGGTGCCCAAGCCAATCAGAATCAGTAGCAAATTTAAGTAAGTGACTGGTCTTCAGGATGGTGTGTCTAACCTGAACGTGTTCTACTCCTGTGACTTTTTATAGAAACAAGTTCATCTTTCATAGTGTGTCTGACTCTTAATTACCTCGACTAGAGACTAGTTCATCACATTTATGGATGAATTACTTCCTTTATTCCACTAAAATTTCAATAACAAATCTCAATGCAGAAAAAAAAAAAATCTTAATTGTGTCCATGGAGATAAATGTTAAATACCAGTACATTGGGCTGTGTGCCTTTCAATGTTGCACCTGCATTAAGAATGTGTGTTCTTTGAGCCTGTGCAATAAAATAAAAACTGCATTACCTTTCAGGCATGATAATTATTTTTAGCCAAAAAGATCGGACTCACAACCATTTGCTTCTTTATGGAGTTATGTCCCTTTTACTACTAGAACAACATTAAAAATCAGGTGTGCTGAATTACTCATTGTGGTCAGATAAAGTCAAATAGTTTACAAAATGTTGGAAATGCTAATTTATTGCAACAGATTAAGTCAGAGTGGTCCAACTATAGGTCCACATGTCATTTCTTTTCTACATTATAATATATATATGTATGCCTGCAAACTTTACATTTTTGGTCCATGTTGCCCACAGAATTGAAGATGTTGGACCACCCTATATTAAGTTGTCCCAAACCTACTGTTCTCTCAATCTGCTGATATTTCTTTTATGATCGGTGTGACTGAAATTAGGAACTTATAAAAAGGTTTGTGTGTGTGTGTGTGTGAGTGGGTGTGACAAAGAATGAGTTTATTCTTCAAGGCTTTCATTCCAAGGCAAGACTGGTACTGTATATATAAAGAAACATTTCTTTTCCTCCATCAATACTTGATATATTTCATCTAGTCATGCTAAAACTATATATCTTAACTCATGGCACTGTCACTCACTAAAGTATATTTTTGTACCACATGATAAAATATATTTGGTATTAGTTGTTGAAAACTTTTGAGGGCAACAAGCTTGATGGCAACTGCAGTAATTTACTGGGCAACAAGAAAAATCCACCAGGCAACCAGATTTTCAAAGCTTCTGTCTAAGGACAAACATGGATTTTCAACCTTTTTCTACCCCTGATCTGACATCAGATAATGTACTGGTAAACCTTGGTTAAAACGTAACCAAGTCCAATTACTTAACCAAAAAACATACCCAACTTGAAACTTATTAAAAGAAATATGTATCCAAGACGAAATGCAACCAATCAAAAATGTAACATACTCGAAATGTAACTAACCAAAGCAAAATTATATCCACAATGAGCAGTAATATGAAAGGGAAAAGAACTGCACAAGATGTATTTTTTTTTAAAGTGATCACAAAGTTCGTCACTATGTAATCTGACAGGGAACAAAAAATTTATTTCAGAAACTGATCAAGACAAGTAAAACACAAGCCTCTTTGTTTTTAAGCATACCAATGTGTATTCTAGTTTTAAATTTAACCCAAGCTGAGCTACCTGAGCTACCATGTGTTTACTTGTATCTTAAGTAACCTTGCGCCAGGTGAAGTGCGCTTTTGGGCATCTCAACTGTATGCATTATTTCAAAATTCAGATCAAAACAAACATTAGAAAATAGGAATGTTACAAACTGGTCTAATTTTACATATTTTTTTAAGTGTGTGTGTGTGTGTGTACGTGTGTGTGTGTATGTACCCACAAGTTGAGTCAAACTGCAAACAACAAAGATCCTGATCTGCCATAACATAATGTGCCCGCAGATCAAGGTCTATGTTGTTTGTTCTATTGATTACTACTAACAAACTGCATGCACATTATGCAACAGCAGATCTGGGTCTGTGCAGTTCTCAGTTGGACTGTCCTACAAGCATGCATGTATGTGTGTATGTATGTATGTATGTATGTACACCACTCCCTTGATACTTTGCACTCAAATAACTCATGTATGGATCTCAGTGTATATATTATAACACAGCAAAACATTGGCCCCTATTTGTTACACATGAAGAAAATTGCAACCAAAATTTGTAAATGAAAACATGTTACATCACTCATTTTATCATTGAAAATGGTTGTTAGTACCTGGAAATTTTAATCAACTTAATGAAATTCTCAACTTTTATTAAGAAGTCATATATTTTGTTAAATTTTCTTTCCAGACAACATACTTTGTACACTGTAAATAACACTATTCAATGAAACTTGAATCAATGAAAATTCCACTGATGCCAATTGGTGGCAACACCTTAATAAATAAATACCAAATCAGATTTGTCAAGTGAAATTCGTGTTTTAGTTCCATCTTTTAGTCTGATTTCAGTGTAATTATATAAATGCAATTTGCTCTCTTCAAACATGAAAAATGTTAATCTACCATCACAACTACATCTGCATTGTTGCACTTAGTTAAAAGATTACCTGCTTTGTATTATCATGTTTATTAATCTTCTGTATCAAATCAAATAAAACGGGTATAAAGAAAAAGTTAAAATGAATGCAATTCCTATCTACCTATGAACAGTCATGGTTATGTATCATTTTAACTTGCATCAATTGATCATTTAAACACTGTTATAACTATTATTAAGTAATTAAGCAACCTTAAATCAGCCTACTCATTCTCAAATGTGATACAAGATGGCAAGACAGCCAAGCAAAATGAGTCCCTGGTGAATAAAAAGCTTCATTTCACAGATGAAGTTCATTTTGGAAAAGTTCCCAAGTCTGTAGTGAACATGAAATACCTGAATTGGCACTTGCAAATTCCTCAAGGATGAGAAGAAGTTTCACTATTACTTGCACTGAAATCATGGCAGCAATAGTTTATTATCAGAACAATTTTTTTTTTTTTAAACAAATGGAGTTTTGGACATGGACTGTTGTTTCATGCAATAAATGTCCCTAGTTCTTCAAAAAAGGAGTCTTTTGCTGTGAATGAACATATACAGCAAAAAGCATTTTTTTTTTTTTTTTACCAAATTGTACAGGAGTTATTGAGGGAAAGGCAAATGTACATATGAAGTAACATTTCATAAATGTGTACCTATGTAAGGGTATGTCAATGTGGTCATGTAAGTGCATTTACTCTAATTAAATATTAATTGTTGTTCTAAAATGTAATACCATTATAGTTTAACCAAAGTCTATTCATTCCTGATTGTTAAATGTTCTGCACCTTAACTGTCATGAAGAAACTTCGAGACAAAAAGCATTGGTCACAATGGACTTTTACACTGGTGGCCACATACTAAACTGGGTCAAGAAAAAAGAAAGAATCTGTATGAAATTAAAGAAATAAATTGCACAACTTCTTGTAATAATTAACAGTAGACATACAAACTAGTCAGTCTTGACAGTTAACAGAATGTGTTGAGAAACTACATCCACAAGCATACACAATTTTCTTTTTGCAGAAGATACAAAATCCATGGAATTTGTTTAAGCCTGGTCGCATTTTCCCTATTAAAAATAATTGCCTTTTGTCTACTGTGTTCTTAAATGTGTGCAAATTTATTGCATTTATTGAATTATTTGTTCTTTACTTATTCATTTATGTATTTAATATGAAAAAAGTTTCAAAAACATTGAGAAGATAATCTGACACACCCCATTTTAGAATGCATGCATTGGTGATGGCCTGAGATGGCATGAAGCTTAGTTTTCTTTGGACAGATGCCATAAAAGTTCATGATTTGACTTGAGTTGAGAAAAGGCAATGGTTATAGTGGGGGAGTAAGTAACAGAACAGGGACATGCTGCTGTGCTCCAAATGTTCAGCTGACTAATTCGTTGTTCCACCAGGTTAATCATTTACCATTAGGCTAAGCCACCCATATTCGCCTCAGTAATGTGCATGACACTAGTAACAGTAGCACACTAATTCAATGATGTTGTTGTTATGGATTTAATGCCATTTTTCAGCATAGGATATGATTATACATGGCAGCCAGTATAAAGGAAGAACCCAATTCAAAGATGTATGAGAATGAAATCCAAATGTAATCCAGAGATCTAAAACAAACTGTTTATTTGTAGTAGTACTTGCACACGAACATATGAATCATTAAAAATCCTCATTACTGACATGTTATGGTGTTCATCAATGTTAAAAATAATATCCTCTTCCCAGTCATAAAAAAGAAATTTGAAAGCAAGAATTATACTGATTTCATGCACAAGCTGATGCAACTTTATAGCAAGAAACAACCAACCAAAAATAAAACTACAAGCAGAACAGTACAGGTAATTCCATTTTCCATTTGATTACCTGTAAGGTGTACAGGATATTTACAGCAAAACTTTCTACAGTGTGGTCACCTCCCAACATCAATAATTGGTCTATCCTTTGTGAGGAAACCATGGTAGTTCAGAAGTTAGAGTACCAGACATAAGATAAAGATGGGTGTGAGTTCAAATCCTGCTGAGACCTGGTAGGGATGGCAAAATATCCTTTCATGTGATGATATGTCATCAAACACCAAAATACCTATCTAATCAATTGCTAGCCAGCAAGAATGGGAACACCATTACTCAACTTCTGTCTAGTTAATTCCATTAAAACACCAGGGTCTATTTAAGATTGTGCTATTGTGGGATTCACACTAATCTCTCAAATACTATGGAAAATCAACAAAAGCATTAAAATTACATCTCAAATCTTCGATCTCTACTATCTCTACTATAACTATTGATTAAATCACAGCTATATTTAGAAACTTCCCCCCTTGTTTTCAATGTAGGTGAATATTCCACCACTAAATTTTCATTTCTAGTAGAACAGGCCCTGAAACACTTCACCCCCAAAGTACTAACTGCCACCATCATCCATGTACATTTACATAATCAATAATTCCTAACAGATTTTTCTTTCAGGACTTTGACCTTTGTTGATTAAATAATGTGAACAAATATCTCAGATTGAGATTACAATGTTAATTTAGCTCTCTGAAGCTACAGTATACCTACCTACCTTGGAATATGAGGGTCATAGAAATAGGGCTCCTTTTTGTTCCTTGGATGGGACATTGTTGTCCCTTTAAAGGATCCTTATAGCAACACTTTATCAGTCAACCATTGTGAAAACTGAAATCCTGCTGTTACTTAATCACCCTGTATGCTTGTAATGAAATGAATCTTATAGTCCAATACTCCAATCGCCAAATATTCCAGTCACCACAGCTTGAACTTCACTGAACATTACTGAAATTTATCAGCATAAATATGCGACTGGCACATTGTTATTTCATAAGGCTACATCCAAACTGAGGCATGTGAGGTTAGATACGCACATCAGCATTTTCGCCAGTTCCATGAAATATATTACTCTATGTGTGTACAGCAGTGGCGTGTCTCTATATTCTCCACCTGTATGACTGCACAGACATGAATCAATATTTAACTCAGGTAAACAGACTCAGTCAGCAGGCTAGTCTCTGGGGACAGGGGTCGTATCAAACATTTTTAGCTAGTAAAATCTCTCTCTCTCTCTCTCTCTCTCTCTCTCTCTCTCTCTCTCTCTCTCTCTCTGTGCTAGATTTAATTGATTACACACATACGCTTTACTCTTGATCTACACATCTCCACAGCCTCCTTCGCCCTGCTGCTGAAAACTTGGCCTACGGACCTAAAGTGACATCTGTATTTGAAGGCACGTTCTCTACAACGGACACGTGTTCATAGAGATAAAGTTTGATGGACCACCTTTCTTGATTTCACTAACCTCATTTATAAAAGAAATTCTCTTAAAGGGAAATTGGGGAGGTGGTGTCCTTTAGGGCACAGTCATTTAAATCTATGAAGAGAAATGGAGGGCCTGGAATTGTTTCGAAAATAAAAATGTCTGGCCCCCAATTAGTTGGAACAATTATTCTCACTGTAATTTTTTAAAGAAAAAAAAAATTATATCAATTATGTAAGATGAAAAAAATTATCTAAAGATAACAGAAAAAAATTCTGTATTAGGACACTCCCCCCCCCCATTAAACAGTTGGTCCTGCAAATACAAAATTACAAAATGTCACTTGGTTGGTTGTCCCCCTCTTTCTTTGTTTTGTTTTTCTTGTTTTAAAAGACTCTTATCATGCCAAAGAAATTGGAGCAAGGATCACAAAAGCTCATTTTAAAATGTTGTTTTTTCTGATTTACATCTTGTACATATTTTTGCACCCTAAATGTCAATTTTGTAATGCTTTGACAGGTTTTCTTTAACATATTCAAATGGTTCTTGCTGGACATGTTTGATGGAAAATTAACATGGCAGCCTGATACTTGTAAAATTTTAATTAAATTTTTTTTAAAGGAATAAAATGTTGCAACACATATGAATCACTGATATACTTACTTATGAAATGTACCAGAATATATCTACCATAATTTCCATTTTTTTCCACAAAGTTTTCATTCTATTAGCGAAAACCTCGTGTTGATTGTAGCCATTTGGTAGGAGTAAAGTCAGTATTTTACTATTTTCAAGATGGCTACCATGGTGACCATATTGAGGGTCAATCTGCATCATTTTTATGTAGAACCAATAAAACACCATAAAAACTCTTATGATGAAAACCTCATGTCAAAATGAGTTTTCCTTTAAGTGGAGTAACAATGACAAGATTTTCAAGATGGCCAAACTGGACATCAGATTATTATCATTTTCATTTAGGACCAAGAAAACAAAAGTTTGTTGGTGAAAACCCTTTACTGACATGACTTTCTGTTTTAGAGAAGCCAACAAGATTTTCAAGACAGCTATCATGGAGGCCATACTGATTTTTTGTTTTCAAACTTGACATCATAAAAAGTCTTCTGGTGATAACACAAAGTAGATATGGCCAGCCATCATGAAGAAGTAGGCATAATAAATATTTTCTTGATGGCAGGTCTAACTAGCATCATTTCATTCATGACCAACCAGACATGAGAAGTCTTTCAGTGAAAATGCAATGCTGGTATGACAATTCATTCAGGATAAGTTGTGATAACGAGATTTTCAGGGTCACTATGGTGGCCCTAATGGATGTCTCAAAGGCATCACTTTTACTCAAGACCAACTAGACATCATAAGAAGTCGTTTTAGGCAAAAACCCCATGTTGATCCAACCATTAATTTAGAAGGAGTTATGAGATAACAAGATTTTCAAGATGGTTGACTTGGTGACCATACTGGACCATCGGATGAAGATGTGTGTAAAGTTGCATGGTATCCTCTAAGTAGTTTAGGATGGTCCAGTTGGCAGAGTGGTCTAATGTGCACGCCTTTACAGATCACTCACACATCCCACCTTTGTCTGCGTAAGTCTGAGTCTTGGCTTGACCAATATGTATGTCAGAAAACTTGCCAGTAGCTTCCAGTGGGTTGGTGGTTCTTTCCAGGATCTTCCTAGGTTCTTCCACCACCAAGTAAACTGTCTGCCATGTATAGTCTACCATGTGCTGAAAAATGGCATTTAACCCCACCAAACCCCAAATCAAATAGTTAATAGGAGTAACAATAACAAACTTGTGTTAATAAGGTATGGATGGAAAAACCCAACATAAGTTTTTCTGGTTTATGACCAATAAGATAAAATTCAGTTATTCAATGAAAATATTTAAATGTGCATTTCCAGTCAAGTATGACAGTAAGGTTTTATTTAATCAGGACCTCAAACAATATTTAGAGGATCATATTTAACGTTAGCAATTGCTGCTAGTGTCTTTTTCTTTTTAACTTGGCAACAAGAATATATATTGTCTAAAAGGTCTTGTATGCATTGACACATGCCACACAAAATACTGTATATACTTGCCTGTAAGTCGAGTCAACTGCAAGTAACAAAGATCCTCATCAGCCATAGCATAATGCACTTGAAGATCAGAGTCTATCTTGTTTGTTTTACTGACTACTCCAAATAAACAGCACTAACCCAGATCTGCCAGTGTATTATGCAATGGTAGATCTGGGTTTATGCAGTTTGCAACTGGACTCATAAGTGAGTCAAGATGGTAGTTAAAAAGAGCACATGGTGTGGGGGACTGATATTATCTCTTTAGTACACACTCTGGGAGCAATGGCTGAATTACCTGTCCCAGAGATCAGCTGTAACATCTCCCTGTCTTATGCTTTGTGGCTTTGTCACTTCTTCCTTTGGTACATATGTAAAGTATCACTGTCACAATATGTATCTACAAGCCTGGTTTGTGTTGTACAAAAGACAAGCAATGGGCTGGGCCACTATGCTGCCATATTGCCAAAGTCCCCCCCCCACCAATAATCTAATCACCTTATTTTTAGCACCATAAGACAAGGGCATTTTGCCAGGGAAAATATTACAGAAATGTTACCCAGATTAATTCAATTTAGGTACAAGACTCTGTTGTTATTCTACACCTAAATTATTGAAGTAAAAATAGTTCGCTCCCTAAAAACCATTCTACTGGAGGAAAATAATTTAGCTAATGCAAACAACAAAACATAAAATTCATAACCGAATGGAGTCATACTCCAATAAGCAATGTGATCCACTGAGTGGAACTGTATGAACAGCATCTTCGCTAGCCAAGGTTCCAATAACCCTATCTATACCTTGGCATACTGAGCAGATATTTCTGAGCTTCGGGTCTGTGAATTTCACTGGATGCAGCATCAAGCCACCGCATCCAATCAAAAGTAAGTTGTTCAAATTTGAACACTGTTCCTACGTGATTGAGACAAGGGGAGCACACAACTTGAATGGACTGTTAAATAAGCACTTTTCCAGTACTGGTCCGTGTTTGCACAAATACCTTTCACTCAAATAGACCTGTAATGGCTTCCTTCTGGTACACAGTCATACTTTTGACGTTAAATTTACAAAATATCCTTTTCAGGTCAATTGCCACCACCATTTTCAGCCAATGTACAATGCACAACGCTATTGGTTAGTTGGCATTACATACAAAGGGAGGCAACACATCAAATCCAATAGATGTCGCTAGGACAAAAGCACCGATATAGCTGTTTGATCTGCCATGGTGTAGATAAGGTTATCGGAACCTTGGCTAGCAAAGATGTATGAACAGTAGCAAATAGAAAGTCATTTAAAAATATCCAAAAGGTCAGCATCTGAAATTGATATCAGGTGAACAAGTTATCTCTAATAAGCCCACAAGACTCTTAAATACCATATATACTAACTTTTAAGTCGAGTCCAACTGTTAACTGCACAGACCCAGATCAGCCATTGCATAATGTACCAGCAGATCTGGGTCTGTGCAGCTTGATAAGAGTAATAACAAGAACAAACAACATAGACTTCTACCTTTAGTTGCATTATACTACGGCAGATCAGGATCTTCTGTTATTTGCAGTTTGACTTGACATATAAGTGAGTAAATTGTTTATTGGCTACATACAGAGATATGACAGGAAGGATCTATTCCTTTACAAATAATCTCTGGAACCAAAAAAGAAATTCACATTTAACATACAAAAAATTTTTGATTCTTCACTGGTCAAGGTTAGCAAAAGTTGCACATGTCTCTTAAGAAATTTCAAGGAATTAAATATCTCACCTGCTACCCTTGTCTGATGTCCTAATTTCAAATGAACCTCCTCCCCATTCCATCAACACCTCCTTCCATACGGGATTTTTAACGTCTTTTTGCCAAAAACAGAACTTTGTACCTAATACTTTCGAATGAACTTGATCTTGCCAGTGAGTCAGAGGAAGGGTAAGAGTGCACGGCTATTGAATTATTATTTTGCTTTTTAAATCTACAGTTGAAGAATGACATCAATGCCTGCTAAGGTCTGGTACTTACAATTATACAAGATCTTATACCAAAATCTGAAACAAGAATTAAAAAAAACAAAAAAAACTTGTATAGGAGTAGGAGTGTCAGGTTGGCATGCAGGATATGTGATAACAGAGCTCTCCAATTCTTTTGAGTAAGTATGATAACTAACTCTCTTAGTGTTCAAGGATTATGACAATACAGAAAAAAAAATTAACCAAAATGACCCTCACCTAGAAGAAAGGTCAGATGGAGGTTTGAGGTGCAAGTATTTGAAAGGGTAGAACTCCTTGATTCAATATCGAAGTATAACACCTGTCCCTCCCAGAATAGAGAATTCATGAAAATACAAAATTTTTCAAACCAAAAACATGATCAAGATTTAAAATGACCATGACCTTCTCTGATGCAGGTCACAGGGATGACATGGGTGCATCGGTATGAAAAGGACAGAGCTTTCTGATTATACAGTAAAAGTATAACGGCAGCTAACCTGCCAGGGTTTGGGACTTACAACCACACTGAAAAGCTTCAACTGAAAATTATCAGAGATTTTCAAATGACAATAACCTTCCACAAAGGTCACAAGGCGGGTAGGGATGTATGGGTATGAAGGGGCAGGAACTTGGAGAATTATAAATTTGGGACTTCAGGCTCAGACTCAAGTTTTGAAATCGAACAGATTCACGAATACCAGGTCAGAGCTTCTTGATCATACACTCCAAACTATCTCTCCCAGTGATTAGAACTTGTGACTTTTTATCTCTCATCCATGCAAAAAACGGGACAGAAAAATTTGGAAAAGAGATTGGTCACTTAAAAATAAAAATGTGTGGGCATTTAACAACTTCAGTAATAATTAAGATACATATTTAAAAAATAAGTGATCTGATCACAACAGCATTGGTTTCTCTTGGATTTTTACACCAGGGGAGGGGGGGCAGATTTATTAAAAATAAGATCAGGATCTACAAATAGACCACCTATAGCATGTTTCAACCAATGTGCGTGATAAATAATATTTTTAATGAATAAATAAAACTTGGTTGCTTATCTTCATTATTGGCTCAGTGGCTGTGATCATGACCACTGCAGCATGTCATATGCATTAGAAATGAATGCAACAGCAGGAACATTAAATGCACAAAAACACTGTAACAGCAAGAGATATTGCCACCAAATACTAAAAACTGCATGTAGCAGCAGCGATACTGTCACCAATAACTAATAACTGCAAGTAACAGCAGATATTGCCACCAAATACTAAAAACTGCATGTAACAGCTGAGACATTGCCACAAAATACATGTACTAACAACTGCATGTTCGCCATTGTACAACTTGGCCAAATGCAGCTGTTAAAAACTAGATAATCAATGAAAAGTCACACTGCTCAAGTGCAAAACGTCGCTTACCAAGTACTTGATTATGGCAGTTGAACTAGAAGTCAAGCACTTGTATGATCTGATTGGGCTTGGTTAATATTATAAATGTTACAGGTTTCATTACACTCAAGGAAAACTGAGTGCATATGATTTTTGCTTGCTTGCTCATTTTTATAGGGAAATTGATTAAATTTAGTGGAGTCCTGAAGAAAACACCGGAAGTAATGGATTTTTATACCTACTAACCACCTGTCATTACAGGTAATTAGGCTTCTTGCTCTTGTGGGCATATCCTGCAATTCCCCAAAAATTCAGCAATTATTCCCTTTTCCATACAAGGAGTGAAACTATAATGCAAATATCCACAGCATACGACACATCTGACAAGTAATACGTGTTTTACACTTTCGTAGCAACTGTTATACGTTTTCTAGTGACTATAATTTTATTTGTTTGTTTGGCTGGTGTTCAGCAGCACAGCAACAGGTTGAATCTTGTAAAGCGCCAAGGAGCACAGGATACTGTCCTGTCCTGTCCTGTCCTGTCCTGTCCTGTCCTGTCCTATCTTGTCCTGGCTCCATATAATTCTGACATTTAGCAGACAAAAGAGATTTCATGTGTGGTGGTATTGCTCTCTAATTACTTCAATTCCATTTACCAATATTTGGAGTAAGAATAAATTTAAATCTATCATACATGTATATACTGCTTTTTTTTAAAATCCCTTGTTAACATGTTCTCATATAGCAAGGGAAAGACCCATGTCAGATTAGAAAGTATTGCTAATATATATCAAAAAAATGGTCTCGTACATATTTAATTACATTTCATCTTGAAGTAATATGCTACATTTAAACTGGATAAGAACAATTCCAATGTACAAACATACATGTCAAACAAGGATCTTTTGCTTAATTTCAGTCCAAGCATGTACATGGGTATTTCCAATATTACATGTACTAATAAAACCTCATAAAGTTGTTTCATAATAGCAGCCTTGTCAATATGCATGGCATGTTAAATCAGATTTGTATTATCCTTAACAAGGCTAAAGAAACCCATGTATAACAACATGTCATAGAGATAATCAGTGAATAAATACACGTAAAGTTCAGGCCTTGACTGTTTCTTTATTGTTCTTGACTTATTCCTATTCCTGCCTGTATTCATATACAGACATTTGTCATCTCAATTCTGCATATACTTAACTGTGGAACTCAATCATGGATGATGCATATGAACTTCCCTATAACACTGGTATGACATCTATTTTGTATATACATGCACATTTGGTGCCACTTCACCAACCTGTCCATCACAGCTAAAAACTGACCAATCATAAAGCAGCTGTATTTGCTAATAAGACCCGAGTAACTGCACATGCTTTAGACACTCTTTTAGACAACTGTTTCTTAGTTGAATTATATAGTAGCTCTGAACAGTTAAACCAATTACATGCCAGATTTTATGAAATTTTAAGTTTAAACTTCATGCATTTGTACTACTGCAGCAATGTCTACACTAAATGACTTATTTAATGATTGCCTGTAATTGTTTACAAAATCAGTAACTATATATATAAATAAATATGCACATGGTAAATCTGGTGCTGGCAAAGTATATGCCCAGGTTATTATGTCAAGTTGCATTATCAATGTCATCTTTGCTTATAAAAGTAGCAGTCTGAAACAATAACATGATGATCCTAAGGATGATTTACCTGAATTGTCAGAAAATATGTTCAACAAATGTTGTACAGTGTAATATGAGGTTAACATGAAATGATCACAAATTGATTGTCAACAGCTTACATATGAATACCTTCATGCCATAAACCTAACATGCAAATCAGAGTGAAGGTTGAGTTTCAAATTGGTTCAATTAAATGGCATTGTTTCAATTACTGTACTCCGTGTACACCCTATGACATTTTAGTAAACACTGCAGTCTTAATTAGCACTATCATACTTGAAAACTTCAGATTTTTAGTCGTTGTATGCAAATATAGCATGTCTTTTGTCTAAATTGTTACTATGCCAGGCCTAGAATTGAACATTTAAATATTTCAATGTAGCCAGAAGCACTAGTAGATTTAGAAATTTACTTGTCCTGCTGAATATTTACTAGTCCTACCCACAAAACAATGTCAGAGTCATATCTACATTCACAACACTTTTTATTTCTTAAATGTCAACATCATTTATAATTCATAAATATGAATCTTACTTTAGAGACCACCAAGTCTACTTGAAAAAATTCACTACAACTCTGCAAGAAAAACAATGACTGATTCTCTAGAAATTGATATTAAAAAAAAGATGATCAGTAAATATTTTGAACAGCTTCTTCTTCTGGAACTTTACAAGAGAAAGAGACAAAGATCTCACTCATGCAGGTCATAACATATCATCACTTCACAAACAATTTAATGCAGTACCTGCTGTGCTACAGTGAAAGATGGCTGAGAAGGTCTCTCATTACAGTAATATAGGCGCTGAGCATTTTTCACAAAAGGTAAGACCCTTTGAACATAATAAGTCTCCATGATATTAATCCTTTAAAGGAGCACTACTGCATATTATAAAAAATATAAAATTCCAGGAAACTCAAAAGGAGTGTTTTCCTTGTTAAAATATAAGTTTCTGTCCCATAATGTCAAACATTTAGACTGGCATACTCCAGGTCAAACTTCCAGATTTCAAAAATGGCAATGTCAGTTTCGAGGGCTGTAAATGGAGTAAAGAAATAATGTTTACATATTCGAACAACAATGAGTGTTACCGTAGAAGTCATTATTCCATGTAAACATTATGATTATCGATGATGCACATCCCAGAAGAAATGTGTTTTGTGGAAAATCTCTTGTTATGTATGGGATTATTTTGATCAAGAATACAGAGAAAGAAGAAATAAAAGACAGGCCAAAAGATACACCG
Source organism: Megalonaias nervosa (assembly GCA_016617855.1). Classification (NCBI taxonomy): domain Eukaryota; kingdom Metazoa; phylum Mollusca; class Bivalvia; order Unionida; family Unionidae; genus Megalonaias; species Megalonaias nervosa. The sequence goes on along the minus strand of JAECUM010003222.1, from coordinate 54,180 downwards.
GAGCTAGATATTTCCAACCTATATGGAAAATGGCTTAAAGTTGATATTCAAGAACATGGGGAGTCTCAAAACCATTATAAAAACACTGGATTAGTAATGTTCTAGAAACTAGATGGTACCACAATTTCCAGTTGACACTTGCAGCAAATTTAAATCACAATATTTTACATTAATGATGGAGAAATGGATATGCATTTATCATAATGAATAAAGTTACCCTTGCTGAAATTAACATAGAGAGTGAAGGTATAAATATATACATTAGGGTGTTATTTGCTGTGTGATTCGGCAACTGACAGTTTATGCCAAGATAAACTCTGAAAAACAGTAAACTCTTATAATTGCAACTCTTATAATTTTATTTCTTTTTTGATTGTTTTTTTTTTTTTTTAAAGATATTTCTTATCAGTTTTAGAGCCTGTTTAAGCATACGATTTCTTGTCGCAGCGTCTGCTACAAAGCTATTTATAGAACAGGGGATTCTCCATCTTCAATGTAATAGCAAGGTTAGTATCAAACAAAACATTCTACCAATGGTAGGCATCTAAGGTTTTGAACATTCCACAGCATGGTCTTAATCGTTTATCTAAATTGGCATATGTGATCTGAGTAGAAGTTCAATATTCAAAGCAAAGGAATGCAACTGCAATTATATCCTTTTAACCTTTAACAGTGCATGACTGCAATGCATGCATTCTACGTAACTAAAATCTGTTTCTTACATCTTTAATATTGATTAATTCAAAAATTTCTTTACTGTGCATTGTATGGACTGAAGATGCATTCAGTAGAGTATCATAATTTATGAATTTGTTTTCATTTATATTCCTTATTCATTATCTTTCTTTTTAGGTATGATAACACAAATGACATTTAAAACGATTGTTTCATATAATTATTCAAGCTGACTTAGCGGAGGCCTGCCAGAGCTATATTAGAATCCAAAACCATTTTTTCTACTTAGACCCATTGTGAACACAGCTTACACTGATAGAAGTTTAACTGTTATGGTGCAGGATTCTATGTATACTTTTACCCTAATCCCATCTATACTTTACCTACATTATTTCCAAAGAACTGCTTTAGTTTCTGTTTATAAAATACATTTGTGTTCTTGGAAAGAGGAACGTGACGTTTATATGAATATTTGCATGTAAAATGGTATTGCTGTCCAATAGCAAAATACAGATAATATGACATCTGAAAATTATCATCTGAAGGGAAGAAATCAAATTTTCTTGTTTGGTGACAATTGTATACTCTGAATACCTAGTAATCCGAGGAACTATCACAAATACCATGAAATCAACTAGTTTAAAAAAAAACCCCACAAACTTTAAAAGTTTTATCTTTTTCCAATTACAAAACCTGAGGAAATAATAATAATAATAATAATAATAAACAACTGTACTGTGCATAGGTTGCTTTATGTCGTTTACCTTTTCCCATTCATTACTTTTATGTAGCTCACAACCATTCCTTTTACAGTCATGACAATTGAATGGAAAATGCATATTTTATGAAAAATTAGAAGAAAATTGGCATATCATATAAATAGGGTACAGGAAAAAAACTTTTACCCAGAGATTCTGTTGTTTATAGTTGTTATCACGTATCCTTAGTATTGACAATTTGTAAAAAGTCTTGCTGATGTAGTAATGTGTGTGGATTTTAGTCATATCATCATATTCAGATATAAATAGATGTAAATTTGTTTTGTGTTTCTCATTTCATGAAAAGCTGTTTCATAAAAGATGTTGTTTGTCAACCAATCAGATATTTTTCTCAAAGGTTTGATATTGTTTGAAATTTTTTCTTAACTGCTACTGAGAATTATAATGTTTAAGAAAAAAATAACAGTAACTTTTATCATCATGCATCTTTTAGAAAGTTGGGGATTATGTCATCCTGCCTGCCTGCCTGTCTGTCTGTCTGTCCCTCCTTTAGTCATGTAGGAGTCATGGTACTAATTCAGTTCCCATAGTAAACCTATGCAAACACCATGATATTAAAAATTCAGTAACTTAAAATTTCTGAGTGCCCATGATCAAACCTATATTTATCAGTATAGATGAAACCTGGATGTCAGCTTCTGTGTAGAGGAACGGATATGAGCTGTGGCATTTTCTGGACCTGCGTGTGTTTGAAACATGTGCTTTCAATTCTGCACCAAAGAGTCAGGTGCTAATTTTAGTAATGAGTGTTCCAAACTCAAGACTGTTAAAGGACTGTAATTCCATCAATAAAACAATGTCTCTGTTTTTTTTCACTTACAACTAGGATAAGCTCTCAAAAGAGTCTTTTTCCTAAAACATAACTTACATTATTAACCAATCCTGGCCACCCAAACCCATATATACTCTATTAAATGTTCACCCATTTCCAGGCTGGTTCCCATTTTTCCATACCATTAGTACCGTGTGTCCTGTAGTGCATCTTCTACAAACTTACAGGCACAGACTTGAAACTTCGGATATAATTGGGCGTAGCCTTTAAATGTACACAATGGTTTCAAATGGAAGGTTAATATTTTTACAAAAACCTAAATACTTGAAATATTGTAGGTGGAAATCTATAAGCTTTTTTGTGTCATCTTTAGTGCCAGGGCTATGACATTTATATTGGGCTTTTGGGTCATGTTCTCTATCTTGTACAGGGATGGTCCCTGTAGGTATGCTTCATCTGGGTCACAACTTGGAAACTGATGAGATCCCCTTAACTGACAAAGTTTTAGTTTGCATAACAATCAGATCAAAATCACACTCTGACATCTAAAATAATAACTATATTTGGCTAAACATTTAAGGAGTATTTTACGAAAAATTCTATTTAGGACAGTTTCCATAGCAATCATTAAAACTCCATAGCAACCAGGCAGAAAATACACATTTTCACATCTCCCCCAAAATACACTGGTAACATTTTTATTCAAGTATTGGATGAACTATTCATTATGTCATAATCTACAAACAAATGTGTGTATGTTGGTCCTCATTACAGCCAGGTGAGAAACATAATGTTTACATCTTCAAAACCACTTCATTTAATGTTGTCAAACTGTCAAGAATGTTCAATGTTTTAATGTTGTTTCATATCCACAGCAATAAAGTCTCTTTAACATCAGCCAGGTAGAAACTTGTTTCAATATTTTTAAAATCTATAATGGGAATTCAAGTCAAACTTTAGAGGAAAAAAAATATTTTTCAGATTTTCTACAATTGTAACATGTATGGGGAATAAAATACTGTCTGCTAAGGAACAAACCAATTATTGTGCCTGAGAGGAAGGGGACAATGGACTTATTTTTAGAACCAGAAGTATTTTTTCTCTATTACCTAAGATAGTTTATTCTTTTCAACTAATATCACTGGCTGGAAATTTATAGTTTTGGTGCTAAAATATTGCCCCCAAACCTCCCCTAAAAATAAATAGGCAGTCATAAAGCTTAATGCATAAAAGGAGAAAAATCTCTAAACCAAGTTGAAACTGCAGGTTACTAATTTTCTTTACTATTATTTCAATTTAATCCTAGTGAACCATACTTGGTTCTTATAAAGTATATTTGGCTTAACCCCTGATAACTCTCATTATTTTCTGGAAAGGAATCAGTACTTCAAACCTGCTCAAAATAGTTCTGTTTATATTATCATGCCATTATGCTGGTGGTATATGGGATTTACTTTGTGCGTCTACGTCAGTGACTCCAACTATGTCTGTGGATCCATCTCTCTTATTTATTCATAATAAAACTCCTCTAAAGCTTCATTTATTAACATTAAACTTGTGCTGTGTGTGAATTTGGGACGAGTCTGTTTGTGTACCATGTAAATGAAGAATGAGGGCTCACCCTTTTATTATTTTATTTTATGAGAGTTGTTGTTGTTGTTATAGGGTTTAACACCATTTTTCAGGACAAGATAGGCTTTACATAGCGGCCAGTATAAATGGTGGAGGAAGAATCCAGGAAAACCCCGAAAAGAACCACTGACCCATGAGAAGCTACTGGCAAGCTTTCTCACATACCCACATTGGCCGAGCCCGAGACTCAAACCCACGCAGAGGGAGGTGAGATGACAGTGATCCGTAACAGTAAGCACTTTAGACCACTCAACCACTTGAGGCCCCTTTATGACAGAGAGTGAGAGAGATGTTACAATGTACACTTTCAATCCTTAACACCTTGAGATGACCCCCATGATCCAATTACACAACAAAACTATCTGCTTTATCCACTGCTCTAAAACTGAAATTCTTAAAGGAGAATACATTACTATGTAACAAAACTATTTCACCCTATTTGTGACACCAGTACATAATCTTTTACTGTCATATAAATTAATGTGAAAACATCAACATCCACACTCACACCATAGATTACTATCTTTGTTTGTCACATGATCATATTAGCTTAGTCAAGCTCTATTGCTAGATGAGGAAACTCTTATGTACGTATAAGTTTGGTCGTCTTTAAATGTAATTTTCAACCTTATTAGACTGAAAATGTCCTTCATTTCAAAATTTTTCAAAACATTTTAAATCAAACAAAGAAAATGAAAGCAAGGTTAATTTTTTTAAAATTGATGCAGGAGAGCCCCTTTAAAGAGAGAATGGTTAAATCTTTAAGTAGATTTTGATGGCCATGGGCAGTGCTAAAAAAAATCTGATAGCCTGATGTCTGGGACCACTCTAATTATATGTTGAGCCCCTGCTGTATTCTAAGTGAAGTGTCCATAGGGCTTGTAAAAAACATTCTAATTGGCCCGAGAAAACTTGGATCATGTTGATGAAATGCGAAATTTTATTTCGAAGTTGTTGAAAGACTAGAAAATTATTAATATCTATCCCCTTGTATGGCCTTGACCTTTATCAACATTGTCTACTTCTCAGACTTCTGTTGAAAGCTGTAAACTTTGTGTACAAAGTGAAGCATGTGACCTATGAATGGGGAACAGATTGAGTGGATTACCTATAATTAGTGTGTGCTCACTTAGCTTTAACATGCATGTGATTCTAATGGCAGTAGGACAAAGATACTGTTTTCAAGACCATCCACTGTATATACTGTTTTTATTAGTTGAAATGTACTGCTTTTGAAATGTATTTTTATGTATTCTATCCATGCTTTAGAAAAATCAGCAAGAATCAGTCTACCTGAAACCAGAACTGTTACAGCAGTTGTTTGCAACCTGTGCTATTATGTATGGCCGAGTAATCAGATTGACGCTAATATGTGTACACAACAAGCTGTTAATTGATTACCTCACTGCTGTAATTTCCAGTATTTAGGCCAAAAGCGGGATGTTTTTTTATGTGTTATAATTAACCAAGTGATCAAAGGTTGTCCATTAAGCCTTTGAAGTCCTTGATTAAAACTCAGCCATCCTTTGGTGGAACAGATATAGAAAGGAAAGGACAATCAAAAATTGATTTTGGGTGAAACATCTAAGTAATGCAATAATAGTTAAACATATTAAGCGGCTCCTATGAGCAACAAAAGTGTATTGAAAAACTGTACACAGCAAGAGGTGCTTCACATGCTAATGAACATCAACAGTGCTGATTCCATGAGTAAGGAGGACCTTGATAGATGTGCCCATCTTTACACATTGCATTTGTTTTCATGTTAGTGTATTTTTGCTCTTATTCCACCTGCATCCTTACTCAACTCAATGCATATTATTGACTTTTGTGTAATGCTTTATGTTACTATAATTTTGCTGATCTAATTAGGTCACTTTCATCCTTACTCATTGTATCTGACTGACTTCTGACTAATGCTTATGTTATTGTAGTTTTGCTGATCTAATTACCGATATGCCACTTGCATCCTTACTCAGTGTATTTTACTGACTTTCGTGTAATACTTCTGTTTGCTGATCTAACTAGGCCACTTGCATCCTTACTCAAATGTATCTGACTGACTTCCGTGTAATGCACTGATGGCTTATTCATCTTTTCTTTCTTTCATTCATATATGTATGGCAGACAAAGTATTTGCCCTATGCTGATTATGGAGCAGTCTTGGCTTGACAAACTGGTAGACCAGGTTCAGAAACTGGCTGAAAGTTGAGGGTGACTTCTACATAATCTGAATTTTGCAATTCAAAATTTTTCAGGATTGTTTTTGTGTCAGCCAGATCTAATACATATTACTGTCTTAAGTATACTTTTCAAACAGCATTTTCCCTTTTATCTTTCATATTAAGAATACTGTCTGAAATCAGGCCTTCACCTCTTTTTATTAGTCTTATTTCCACTTGATCACTCCTCTGATTGGTCTTTGGCAGTGAAAGTCAATTCAGGGGGATCCAACAGATTTTAAGCTCATTTAATTCTGAATGATAGGTCCATGATACAGAAGAATGTTTGCTTAAAATGGCCAAATTTCTTTCATTTAAAATGGCTAAACTTCTTTCATTTCATTTCACTGAAAAGTATACTTTATCAACTGAAAAAGAAGGTTTGACTCAACCCCTACCCTGACAGCTTTAAATTCTACCTTGAATTGCATTCCATTTCACTTTTGTTTTGGATGGCATAAACCTGTGCAATGACAAGGCAAGGCAGTGATATGGGTATGACATCAATGTTGTAAGCCTTGTCTCAGTTGGTTTTCAATGTGAAGTGTTTTGTGGATAAATTTGGCTTTAAAGACGGTATGGCATGAATAACTGGTAGTAGTGAAAGCCTTCCCTAAGCTATGTCCATTGATACCAATCAGTACAACTTAATGTCAGTTATTATCGAGCAATAGAAGAATTTTTCTGTAGAAACATCAATATCGAATCTACTAGTTACGTATACTATTGCTAAGGAATGTTTCTTGAAGCAACTTGAGTTGTTAGAGAGCAGGTGATTGCAATACAACCCTGCTTTTGTATCAGGGGTCCTTTTTCTTCAGCAGTTTTAAAGTAGATAAACCACAATGGTTCATCACTACCAATACCAATGCTTTTCATGCATATTCCAACATCAACACCTCCCCAATCCCTGCAGTGACCCTGGGGTCATCAGGTGGAATAATATATTTTGCATATTCCTGCAGCCATTATTCTTGCTATGGCTGCATATACACTGTATGAAGTTTCATCTGAAAATATTTGAAAATGTTACGGTAATTAGAATTTTTGTGCATTTGATTTCTAAACCTCCCAGGACCCATGCATACGAGACTATAATGACGCCCCTTACCACCAGGGTAACTTCTGTACAAATTTTCAAAAATTTTCCACTTTGCACAAATTTCCATCTCACCAGATGTGGGCAACAGACAAGTTGAGCATTGCATAGTAATACCCCCAAATGCTTTTTTTTGTAAAAGCATGTAGACAACAAAATCCTCAAAAAAATGGTTAACTTGATGTAACTTCCAAAATTATGAGGAAAAAGGGGAAACAGCCGAGAAATCAATATGGTGACTATGGTTAAATAGCTGGTATTGTACTTATGCGCTGTTAAATCCAATACATAAATACATATGGTTATGCAAGCTGCAATATGGGGACAAGACCCTGCATTTAAACGGATACCTGGAATAGGAGGAATGGGAGTTCCTATATACAAAGAAATCTTAACAGTAAATGTCTCTGCACTAATTACGGCTACAGGATCTATTTTAAAGTGCAAGTCAATTTAGTCATGTCGGTGTCTTTACAGAGCATAAAATATTGTTTTTCTAAGATTTAATACTAAATTATATGATTTTATTAAAGTATGTTTATCCCTGATTACTGAGTGATCTGCACCTTAGTCATCATCACAAAACTTCCTATAAAAATTATTCATCATTATGGATTTTTACAACAGCAACGTGACACTAAACTGGGTCAAAGAAAAGAGGAAATCCAGTCTAATCATTACCAGTGCACAGAAGTACAAATCTGTTCCAAAATATGGTGCTTTGATTATGGCATCTTAGCACAAGGAATAATAATTACTTCATTAAATCCCCCCACCCTATCTTTCTTTTTCAAATGATGGAATAACCTGTTAAATTGCCCTGCCCCCTTTTCAGTTTTAGAATAGTTCCTGCAGCAATAATGATTATGTACAGGATACAACTGAATGCCTTTGCAAACTTAAATAATCAGGACTCAACTGGATACATAAAATTTATGCTGACAATAAGCTGTCTGATCACTGCTCAAATCTAAGACCTCTGTGAATGTACATACCCTCTGAATATCCCAATGTTTTAATCTGCTGCAAGAAAGCCCAGAATAAAGTATCTCAAATGTTGATGCCATTGTGATATCTGGACACAATAGTAACATAGTGTCATTGTAATATCTAGCCACCATGAGTAACAGTACCACTATGATATCTGGACACCAAAAATAATAGTGCCACTGATATCTGGATACCAAGCATACCATAATGTCACTGTGATACCTGGACACCAAAACTAAGTGTCATTATGATACCTGGACATCAAGAGTAACATAATGCCACTGTGATATCTGGACACCAAGAGTAACATAATGCCACTGTGATATCTGGACACCAAGAGTAACATAATGCCACTGTGATATCTGGACACCAAGAGTAACATCATGTCACTGTATTAACTGGACATCAAGAGTAACACAGTACCCAAGAGAATTATATTCCAAATTAGGTTACTCAAAATAAAATGATGTTAATGTCTGTTAGAATGGGGAAGAATCATTTGTTCAGAGATTTGCCAAGTTTTAAGCTATTCAACTACTGCAATATCTGTCTTGGGATCTCAATCTGCAACAGTAAACTCACCAATATACATCTCTCAAATACAAAACCATTATTTGTAAATCATACATCCTAGATACATTCTTTATGTTTAAAAGATCAAAGACTGTGCCAATACTCACATGATTTGTTGGGGTTTTTTTTACATCTCGATTCATGCATTTAGAATCTAGTACAATGTAAAATCTAACTATAATCCCATTTCTTCTACCAAACTATCTCTTGGGGCCACAAGCTGCCACATGGTCTAATGTGCTCGCCTTCACAGATCACTTACATCTCACCTCTGTCTGCATTGGTTTGAGTCTCAGGCTCAGCCATCATGGGTATGTAAGAAGGCTTGCCTGTAGCTTCCCATGGGTTGGTGGGTCTTCCCAGATTCATCTTCCACCAGGTACAGACTGCCATGTATAGCTTATTATGTCCTGAAAATGATGTTAAACTAACCCATGTCCTCTGCCTATTTAGTTAAATGCCTACATAATATTACTTAACTAAAGATATTACATTTTTTCACACCTGCAAAATCAAAGTCCTCGAGACATGCTCACTTCTTCTTTGCATCAGGTCAAAAGACAAATTTTCCTATGCAATGCAGGGCAGACAACAATTAAATAACTTAAAATTTCAGAAGTGAATGCTAGCTTGGTTACCTCCCCTGATAAAGTCGATAAGGATCTAGTTATGCATAATCCCACTGTTCAAAACCCTAACCTGGATTTTAAAAACGTTTAAGTTGGATGCTGTGTGGCCAAAGCTGCAATACATAAATTTCTGTCAAGGCCACTGTGATTTGTAAACCTTGACTACTTTGTGTACTATGCCTGTGTCCACTGACAGTGGAAAAGATTCTTCTCTCGTGTATTGACTTTCACCACAATATGTATGAGATATTGACTTCCACCACATAATGTATGACATAAACTCAATTAGGAAGCTTTCTAATGACACACCAGTAGAGAATATATTTATCTTTTTTTTAAAAAATGTGGTTGGTATAACGAATTTGTACTGTATTCTTTAAAGACTTACATTACTGTATCTTTCTGAGAATTTGAACACTTTTATCTTTTAGGACTATATGTTTCATGTTTATTTGGAAGGTTTTCTCTTCCAAAAGTATTTTCAGCTTTTAAATACATACATGGGAAATGCATTGAGTGTCTCTGTTCAAATATGAACACAATAAGCAATATACCATAAACACAAAATTAAAGAATCTACAATAAAAGAGAATTATAAAAGTGATTTCCCTTTGAGGTAGCAAACCTTAGTTTTCATAACAGTGGATTGTGCAGAATTCATCAAATTATCACATGTGAACTCACCAATATTCAGATCCAATGTCAGCATGTATGCATTTTCATTCTTGTCAAAGAATGGAAAAAAAGGCATCAGTAAATGTACTTGTCAAAGAATGGAAAAGAGGTATCAGTAAATGTACTTGTCAAAGAATGGAAAAGAGGTATCAGTAAATGTACTTGTCAAAGAATGGAAAAGAGGTATTTATCAAAGAATGGAGAAATGGTATCAGTAAATGTACTTGTCAATGGAAAAGAGGTCTCAGTAAATGTACTTGTCAAAGAATGGAAAAAGGTATCACTAAATGTACTTGTCAAAAAATGGAAAAGTGGTATCAGTACTTGTCAATGGAAAAGAGGTCTCGGTAAATGTACTTGTCAAAGAATGGAAAAAGGTATCACTAAACGTACTTGTCAAAAAATGAAAAAGTTGGTATCAGTAAACGTATTTGCATGGCAAGCCTTTTCTGGGCATATTTCATCCTTTTATAATCACACCAACTCCCTCTGTACAGCGCATTAAAATCCCTAAAATTTCACAATATACAACCCTGCAAAGCACACATATGGAAAAAAGTGGAAACATATAAGTAGTAAGACAACAACAAACATGTACCAAATAATATTTTAATGGAGAGAAAGAGAACCATCACCAATGCATTATCCACAAAATACTCTCGAAAATTTCAAAAAATGAACAAAAGCTTACTGGGTATATATTACACTGACAAAATAATCAAAAGCCAGACTGATGCAAATATGCTTGTATGCTAAAATGTTCCCTTGTGCATACACCCCATGATCAATTTTTCTTAATACAATTATAAGATATAATAAGGAAGATACATGAGGATATGGATGGGTATCACTATAATGAACATGAGGCCCATGTGGGCCTGATAATTTTCATCTATCTGACATCTGCCTAATAGCCAAATGCACGACTAGTGGACCAAAAATGTCTGAATCAGTAGGAGCACTCTGCATAAATTTCTTCCAATGTTGTTGATTGTACACGTTATGAAAAAAATTCTGTCAATCTTTTCTGTTCCTGTATTTTCATACATATTTTATGGTACGTAAATGTCAACTTAAAATGACTTTATGCCAGGATGTTTTCTGTCAAAATTGGTTACATTCTGTTGAGCAGCAATTTGAGTTCTTTTTACTACTTTGTTTTGTCTCTTTGTAGGTAATGGCAACTATACATGAAGACTTATCAGCATCATTTCTACAAGTTTGAAAGCCTTTCATGCAAGGATACTTTGTCTGATTTGGTTGAACTGTGTTAGGTGGATTCTGAGATGTTATTTAAAAGTTCTTCTGTTGTATGTATGATAGGTCTGGAAATTCTGCCATTTGATTTTTGTTGGCAAGGCAAGAAAGGGTAACCATATTAACCCTAGTAGTATTGTGTTGTTTTTGTGTTACCAATGCTGATTTGATTCTAACTGCCCCATCTGTTGTTGTTGTTGTTGTTGTTGTTGTAGAGCTTAACGCCATTTTTCAGCACACGATAGGCTATACATGGCGGCCAGTATTAATGGTGGAGGAAGAAACCGGGAAATCCCCGGAAAGAACCACCGACCCACGAGAAGCTACTGAACTGCCCCATCTGTATATGCTGAATTGTTTCAGAACAATACAGACTTTTTTGAGTTAAATCCATATAACAGCTTAAAAACTAGTATTTAAATTTAGACTGGGATGAAACTGTAGACAGTGATGCATATACGCATGCAGATTGCTAACACTAACAATGTCAATGAAACTGGTGTGTGTTCATGGTTACCATAGCAACCAAACAGAAAGAGTGGAAAAGTATTTGTTGACAAAAATCAAATGCAATAAAAAAATTCCATCAAACATTGTTATTCAAAATGTGTACATGGACAGTTAAATTTATGTCTACATAGAGTATCATTTGTATCCTCAGTTCATTATGTTTAGGCCTCTGTTAGATAATTAAAATCTTACATGCAAACATATTCAAGATGATGCAATATTTATTTAGTATTATTAATCACAAATAGTCTCGATTTAAAATATAATTCTATTCACTTATAGTTCACTGATAAGGAATCAATACTAATCATATGAAAATGATAAATAATGATAGATTTATATAGGTTGCCATGGCAACCAAAATTGTAATGTTATTGTTTAAGGTTTAAGAGACTCTTTTTTAAATATTGTTGGCAATATCCTTTATACAATTAAAAACAGCATTCATTTTTCAAAGAACTCAATGTTATCAACCTATTTTAAACATGAAGGTAAAATACTCAATTATTATACATGTAGAACAATTTTACTGGTTATGTTTAGTGTGAAGACAATAGTATTTATGCAATGAAGTCAAACTTAGTAAGAAAACTAATTTTCTCCTCTGAAAATTGTTGAAAGGCAGATGTCTTACAGAATTTTAAGTAAACACATCTATAAGTAATTACTATTTCTAGCAAGAATACATCTGACAAATACAAGCCACTACATATGTGACAAATGTAATAACTGACACAAAATCCACCCTTGGGTTGTTTGTTTTTTTTCATCACATCATGTAGAAATGAAACAAAAATAAATTTTTCTTTCAAAATATTAAAAAAGTTCAAAACTTTAGGATTTTTGGATTTAAAGACTTTTAGGATTATTTCAAGAGTAACAATAAATAACATTTTATTTTTGCCAACTCCACTAATGAATTGTCTGTGCATCTTAACTTTCCTTTAAAATTATTAATATGAAAACTGAATGCATATCACTAGTATTGGATACATTATGTCCGTGATTTCTTTCATAGCCGTATAATTAATATGTTCTTTAATAGATCACTAAAAACAGTTTTTGAATAACTTGTTGTTTAAAGATGTTAATCTCAATACATCTTCTAATGTTCAGCTAGTATGAGCACAAGTGTCAAAGGTCTACTTAATCAAGGCATTTAGTTCTGTAATATTCTACAATGTCTACATCTGAAAAGTTTTTGCAATCATCAGGTACAGCAGTATTATCACAGCCATTAGTTTGGGTCTTCTCTTGTCACAATAGAGTGGTGTACTATTTTTCGGTTACATATGGGTACAAAACATCAGCTGAGAACTGCCAGTGTGTTACAAAGCCAGCTCTTTGATCTTTACCGCCAAGTGAGGCTGAAATAAACAATAGTATTTTCATGCAAGATTTTTTAGTTTTTAATGTGGTCTCTACTTGCTTTTAAAATCTTCATATCACTTTTGAGCAAACATATTTTTTTCCTTTAAAGTTTATGTGCATGTTTTATTCAATGGCAACAGTGGATCAAACATTTTTCATAGACTTTTATAAAGATAGACTCTTTTAATAGATTTTATTTAACTTGTTAGTTCTCAAACATTTTTAGGAAAATCAAAAAAAGAACAAAATATATTAGCTTTGTATGTTCATTGGCAAACTTCAGAAACAAGCTCTGTATAAAGTAAACAAAAATGAAACTGATGAAAAAAAAATGGATTTCCACCAAGTCAAAAGATAAGCTACTGAATGAAGGGCTTTTAATTATTAGACCGCAAAGTTACGTACATTTCATATTGCTGTCATAAGTGTGGGTTCATTAACTTTCTAGTCCGTTTCCTTTTCAACATGATTGGAGAGAGAGAGAGAGAGAGAGAGAGAGAGAGAGAAAGAGAGAGGCTGAGAGAAAGAGATGCAGAGCAAAAAAAAAAAAAAGAACTTTATAGCACAGGAGTCTCATGTTTTCTTGTTCATTTCTTTTAGAATTTCAGCTAGGAGCAATACCTGCCCCCACCCCCACCATGATTTGTTGGTCCCTTTGAAGCTTGTTCAAGTTCTCACTCTTGATGGTGCAATGTATCCCCAAGATGAAAAAAAGACTCTAAACGTGACAAATGCATAGATAAACAAACTTGGCTACTAGTTTAAGCTTGTTTCTGTAGTACTTGAATTTGTTACTGAATGGCATTTGCACTATCAACATGTGATAATGTCAGAGCAGTTGCATCTCAACATGCTACAAACACGTTATTCGCCTGCAGAAAATTATCTCCAATTTGGCAATCAGTATATAGCTATTTATATCTCTACACTTGCACACAAAGCCAAATGAACTTTAATCTAATTAAGACTACCTCATTCATATATATGGTAATCAGCAACAACTGTCTGAGACTACTGAAAGACTGCAACTACTGAACAGCCAACATATTGTTTACATCAACATCCACTGCTGACCTGAGATTTTCCCTGTCAAATAAGCCTGTTGTAATGTTTGTTTCACTATGTACTGTTCCAATGATGCAAAGCTGTTATCTACTGGCCTATAACTTGCACTATCTCCCTGATATTATTAGCACACGATTAACGATTGGCCCAGAGTTGACATCCATATATGTTACTGTCCTGTGCCATAAAAAATCATATCCACATACAGATGGGGGTTTAATTTGACCATAAATACATGGTTCCCCCATACAGAGCTAGGTGATCTCATCCATAAATATATGCCTCCCACACTACAGGGATTAAAGTCTACACGAACTGTTCAGTAACATATATTTACAACAATTTAAATCCAAAATGAAATTAAAAAATTACAATAAGAAATATGTCAACAACAACCTAATATCATATTTTGACTGGAGCGGGTGGAAACTAAGATCACTGAACTGCAGGACTGAGCTCTTGCATAAAGAATGATGAACAGTCAAAAAGGTGTCTGTCCTACAACTGTATCTAAATAAAGGGCAGTTTACCCAATGTGATTCATGGTGGCGTAAATGTGATGGGTGGGGTGTCTTGTGACCAAGAAGATAAGGAGGATGATCTTCCAAATGAATGGAATGCTGCCTGAGAAGACAAGCAACCAATGTTATTTCATGGAACCCCAGCAAATGGCACTGTGGTGAAAAGTCGATAGGGCTCTGTTTCCTCACAGCATTAAGGTTTCAGGCACTAACCTAATGCAGCCTACACTAATACCTTCCATCCAGGCCTGTCTACACAGACAGATGTCTAACACCAGTTTACTAAAGTCCTGTCCATAACTTAAACCACCTTCCAAAGCCTCCCATTCTAATAATCATTGATCATAAAGTTTTGAAGGATCTCACAATGAATCTGTTTATTTCTCACACTACAGAGCCCTAATTCAGTGACCATGTCCGACAACTTCTACACTAAATACAATCTCCATCAACTGACTGATCACCACAACCCCAAAATCATGGTTTCACATGTGGTATCATTTATGGTCAGAGATGCTAGTATTTACCATTTTACAAAAAAATCAAGCACTTCCACTATAGATTTTTAAAAAAAAAACAATAAATGGATAGAATGCTGACATGCTGACATCGTTTTGATAAAAACCACAGCCCATAAAATCGATACTTTGAACCTAATGCCATATTCATGTGAAAATTTTCATAGACTCTACAGTGAAATCATAGCAGTAAACAGTTCTTTCCTTCATAGGTAGTGGGTTGTGCATGCATATATATATATATATATATATATAAAATTGATTGTGGGTTGGTAGGATAGAAACACATTGAATGCACAATCCAAGCTAAAAAGTGTCTCCATTACTATTCACCAGTTGAGGGATCTACCAGACATATAGTATAATTTGATGCTTTTGTAAAAAAACAAGCAAACAAAAAACTTACCTGCTTGCTTCTTCCTCCACTTCAGCAGGTCTGTGGCTGGTGGTAGGGGACAAAGATGCGAAGGAAGAAGTCTGAACTGGTGAAGGAAGCTCTACAGGGGCTAAAACTGGAAAACAATTTGGTTGGATTACATATTTTAAAATAACTTTCAATTTAAAAACCTGGACAAAAATACAACAAATTGGGGGAAAAAAATACAGCACAACCTGGCTTATCTAAACTATTTTTGGACATTTAGAAATACTCTGTGGAAAGTAGTGTCTAACTTGTGAACATCTTTATAATTCTGCTTAGGCAAGCAAGACAGAAACTCCAAGCATGGGGTCAAACTACAGAGTTATAGTTGTGCTCTACAGTTGCTAATGGATACAACCACTAATGAATATGTTCAACTTTCAAAGACATTCACACAGCATTTTATAACGATGACAATGGCACTGCCACTGAAAAAGTGAGACACAAATCTCACAGGCAAGACACAGAAGCATTCAGATCAAGGGAAGTCTGGATGGAGAGATAGTTTGCCTCAAATCTGTCAGGAGTGGCACTCTAGTTGTCTCACTTGTCAATGGTGAGACAGATGTATTTCTTTGCCAATGGTGATGGCTGAAGTTTAACATACTGTGTGTGTGTGTGTGTGTGTGTGTGTGTGTGTGTGTGTGTGTGTGTGTGTGTGTGTGTGTGTGATTTAGATTTTTAATGCAGCTTTAACAATTTTTCAGTCATATCGCTATGATGTCTGCAGTGTGACAGTTTATAGTGATGTCAAGCACTGGGGCATCATGCTGCAAACATGTGGGATGATGTTCCACCCAGTCACATTATCCTGACACCAGGCCAACCAATCCTAACACTAACCTCTTAATGCTGAGCGCCAAGCGAGGCAACTGTTAGTACCATTTTTTATAGTCTTTGGTATGACTCGGCCGGGGTTCGAACCTGCGACCTCCCGCATCCGAGGCAGCTGCTCTAACCACTAGGCCACCGGAGCAGTCTTAACATACTGATAGACAATCGACCAATACTATCATTAACAAAGGTGTGAGCATCGTATGATTTACAAGCACACTGGCAGCCTGATGAACTTTCTGACCTAATGCTGGTCACCTATTCAACTGCCACTATATATCTTATACATACTAAAATTGTGTGTGTGATTTAGATTTTTAATGTAGCTTTAACAATTTTTCAGTCATATCGCTACGATGTCTGCAGTGTGACAGTTTATAGTGATGTCTATCACTGGGGCATAATGCCGCAGACATGTGGCATTATGTCCCACCCAGTCACATTATCCTGACACCAGGCCGACCAGTCCTAACACTAACCTCTTAATGCTGTGCGCCAAGCGAGGCAGCTGTTAGTTCCATTTTTAAAGTCTTTGGTATGACTCGGCCGGGGTTCGAACCCGCGACCTCCCGCATCCAAGGCAGACACTCTAACCACTAGGCCACCGGAACGGTCATATACTCAAATTGTCATATCTTAAACATTTTTGGAACCATTAGTGATGAAATATTCAGTCTGCAGGAAAATATTTACATCAATATCTTTCATATACAATCTGGGTAAGTGTCAACATAAAATATTTTTATATGCTGTGTTACACTAATGAGTAGGGCATGATTATGTCTGCTATGGCAACAGGTTGACTGTCATCATCAACAACAACATGTTGCTGTATTAAATGTTTTTAAAAGTCTCATATATTTATCTAAGTTTAAGTAAACTTTGGTATAATAGTACTATATGTCTAAAAATATATATTACTACATGTCAACATTTCTTACCCTTATAGGTTAGGAGTTCCCGTCTCATCTGCATTAGTAGAAAGCTGACATAATAATGCTGCACAGTGGCAAGGCGATGTTCATGAATTATTTGTTCAGTCTTAGTAGGTATTCACATGAAATTTCCACAGCATAGTTCAAAATAATTATCTATACCATACTTTGCAAATTTCAATCAATTGCAGTTTTACATGAATGCAAATGCCATGAACTCTGGGATGCCTCAAATTGAAGAGTGCTCCTTGTTTACAACTTGGCTTCCTATCTACATGGTTCCCACACTTTTTTAAAGAAAAATTTCCAGGTCTTTTCCAGGTTTTTTCCAGGATGAAATTCAGTTTTTCAAGGTTCATTTATGACCAATACTAAATGCAATTAAAGGACATTTCAGCTTAGAAAATGTGTATTATTCAAATTAAAAGCTGTTTCTATTTCAAGCTCTTCCATAATATCTAAATCAGACAAATAACCATGTACCAAACCACAAACTTTTCACAAGAAACAGGTGTTACTTCTGAAAATCATAAAAATTCTAATGTTAAGCCATTTCAATGTATAGACTAAAAATGCACTGCATTATGTTGGTATGGGAAAACTAACAGAATGAACAAATGAAACTAGTTTTATTTTCAAGCTTTTAATTCTCAAGTAATTAGTACCACTTTAAAACTATGTGCATGGTATTACAGCAAATGCAAAATTCAATATCATGTTATACGCCCATTTTGGCTCATCATGAATCCCTGTAAAATGTTGACAGACAAGATGTTTGATAACATGCATGCATCTTTTATATGAGAAAGCAATTCCCTCAAGTTCATGTTCAACTTGACCAAGCTAGAACTCTGCTGGGGAGTATAACCAAACATGTTATTAAGCAAATGCACTTTTTCATTTAAATCTTTCTTTACAACTTCTAGTTCCTCCTCTTTGTCTTTTGCTCTTCTACGCAGAGTATCGGCTTTTGTTATGTGAGCAAAGCTATGTAATTCTTCAGCTTTATCTGAAGCATTGTTTGCATCAGTCAACAACAACCTAATATCCGAATCCAGCATTTTGATTTTTTTCTCACTGTTCTAACTTCTCCTTCCATGAGTTTTCTCTTCATACATTTCTTTTCTCTTTCCTTCTCTGTCTTTTGAGCTTCTAAATGAATGTGGTACTTTTGCCTAGCATTCTGGGCAGACTGTAGGAGTTCCTTTGACACCACTAATCTCTTCAAACCTCCAACACTCTTTATATGGTCCTTTATTACTCTGCGTGCAATCAAGCTATTTTCTGAAAGATTTTGTGTACTAACTTCTTTGTTCACAGAAAATCCATGTTCTACACTAGCCTGGCCATGTGACAAAATTAGAAGCACACGGACTACATTCCATACCCTACTGTACATCTCCTTGCTTGTCATATTGTTATAAAACAGCTCATCTACCTTCTAAATTCCTTGAACTCTGACAGATGCCGTGCCTCTTGTACAAATTTATTATACTCCTCTTTTTATTTGATCACACTCATTTATATCAACTCTTTGACATGAGTGAAGAATGTTCAGTACCCTTCTGAATTTATCTATACAATGATCTTGGCCTTTGCATATCAGAGTAGGATCAATACATGACAAACTTCTAACTAAGGTGTAGGCTAGTGGGGTCTTTTCTTTCATTTTATGTACAAATGTACAAACCAATTCTTTACACTCTGTCCTAAAAGAAAGAATGGCCTTCTCATTTGCTTCTTTGTCTGCTAGTAACTTCTTCACTTCCATATTTGCAACAAATCCTATATCAACATGCTGATACCCTTTGTGGTTCTTTTTGTCTGTAACATCAACATTACAGAGTTTGTTTGGTGAGGAAGCTGTCTCCAATACAATGTTTGACAAATCTCTCCATTGTTGTTCTCATTAAACCCTCCAAGTCATTTGCAAGAAAAGGTATCATAGGTTTGTCAGTTTTATACACTTTCAAAAAGTTTTCTACAGGTTTTGCTACAGACACAATGAATGCTAGTTTTGCTATAGCAAACTTATCTTTGATCTCTTACTGTACTGAAAGATTTAGTTCCAGGATCTTTGTTTTCTTTCTTCTCAACACTCTCTACATACTGCTTAACATATGGGTAGATTTCCATTGCACGCTCACAAACTTTCACATTCTCTATCCAACGGTGTGCACAAAAAGGCAATGGATATAAATTCTGCTTGGTGACAGATTCATAGTCATCTCTCCTAGCTGGTACATCATCCCAGAGCATGTACAGTGCTGATAGCTTATGGGATACATCCCACCCAGTCTTAGAGATTCCAGCTCCGAATGCATTGTGTATTGTATGAAGGCCACATGAGCCAATGTTAAGCAGTTTACTGCAGTATTCCAACTCCAATTTCTTTTGCAATTTATTGAATGCAGCCCAGTTAACATTAGGTTCGTCCATTGACAATTGGATTCGATTCTTAAATCCAATTTTATTCTCCACACTTTTCTCAAAACTCTGCACATGATCAACAGCTGCTGCATGACCTAGAAAATCTGATGTGTAATACCTGCTTTGCACATGATCACTCTCCCAGAATCGAAGTAAAACATCCAATTGTTTTTTCTGTAATTCTCTGTTCAAGAACTCATCAAAAAGCATCACAAATGGTTCATCTTTTAGTTTCATTTCCAAAAGAGCACTTAAGTATGGTCCAATTCCAAAACATGTGATATACATAGATTTTGTCTCTCCACAACTCATACTCTTGGCAATGACAGAGTCTGGAAACATCCGCTGAAACATGTATGATGTTTCTTCATTTGATGAAAATGAATAATTAGAAGCTACAGTTTTTAAACACCACCACACTTCCGCATTAAGTGTCTCAGATTTAGTGATGTATGATGAAAGTGATACTGTAGACTGTGATGGTGACATTGTAGTATCTGAAGGTATGGTTGCTGTCACAGCAAATGTGGTGGCTGGCATAGTGGTGTGAATCTGAGGTGGACGCATGAAGACTTGTATGTTTCCTTCTGAACGTAACCTGTCTGCCTCCTTATGTTTCTTTCCTTTTGAATGAGAAGTCAGAGCAGTCTTACCCATTGATGTCAAATCACTGGACTTGTTACACAGTTGGCACAATGTTGCATGTGAGTTACTTTTATCCTTTCTAATCCAGGACTTGAATCCATCATCAGTCAGCCACTGGTCTTGAAATTTACACCCAGGCATGTTCTGAAAACAAATGAATTCCATAAGATGTACCATTTGCAACAGAGATATCTACATACATTTGATTCCCAAAATCAGAATGAAACTACCAAATTATTGATTATTTTTACATAATTTTATTTGCTTTACAAAATGTATCTTATACAAAATCAAGTTTTAATCCTGCAGTAATCTGTGCCAATAAAAAAAAAAGAACCCCACCCCCAACCAAAAAACAAGTATATTTTTCAAACATCCTAAGCACCTTTAGTGGATTTGGTTAAAATTCATCACTTGAAAAAGAAAAAGACTTAATTATAAAAGTGTTGATTAAAACTGACAAACACCCATTCAAATGTATATACCATCTTAAAAGACTGAATTGTCTGAGAACTCCACTTGTGTCTGCTTGTAATCCAATAAAGCAGCCCCCAAACGTCTACCGATTACTCACAGGGACTGCAAACTATTTAAGAATCGATGCAGATATTTCAAGCTACACCTCAAACGGAATAACAATTTAGCTCCAATGTTTACCTTGGACATTCAACACTGGAGACCTACATCAATTTGATGAACTACACTACCTATATATTATCCAACGTTGCCACCCAACTAGTCTACAAATGCGTCCACTTAATATGCAACTGAAATGCACTGAATGGAATGCTGCCCTCTAATTGGTCCACCAAAATGAGATTATCAGTTGATACAGTATTTCATTTTGGTCAACCAATAACTTGGCAGATTTCTACATATTTAGCAATGTTCTGACAGGGCCAAGTAACATTCACCGCAAAGGCTACTCAGTAGCTGTGTCCAAGGTTACTACTGACAATAATGGTTAATGCTGCACTCCCTTTGCTAAGCACCAAATTATAAGCTTTAACAAGACATTTTCCGTAATTTTATACATCAGAATGAACAATGTAGAGCTGTTTCATTCATCTCATAAACTTACCATAATCATGTATCGCAGTCATGATGCTGGCGTGTTGAGATGGTAGACTGGTCTTCATGTCTTCTACACAATAAAAAGATACCGATATAGACTGGCCTGTTGAACAACCAGTCTAACAGATAAATCCAATCGTCCGAGTGCTTGGATTGACCAAACATATATGTTAGGGAAAGCACCTAAATGATACATACTGCAACCTTCGAAATTTCCGGTACGGTAAGAACTCGAAAATTTTAATTCAAGATCAGTTCAATTACAAGTTAATTATGTATTTTTTCTGTCATCATTTGGCGACATAAAATCTCCCGGTTATTTCCCGACTTTTATCAATATTTGAAATATTCAAGGACTTTTCCCGGTCGGGAAAATAAATATCATTTCTCCTGACTTTTTCCCCCGATTTCCCAGTAGCGTGGGAACCCTGTATCTAAATTAATGCAGATTATAATAAAATCTACAGATTTTAATTTTTTTTTATATTTAGTGCCTACTGCAACATGTATATGTTCCAATCCCTAATTTTTTTAAAATTTCCTCAATGTGGCTACTAACCAGGAGGTGGTGACGGCTGAGGTTCATTTTGGGATACATTTTCTGGAAAATATGTTGGCTTGGCAACAGTTAATCTCACAACTTCAGAGGTGCTTTTCAGAGCAGCTACAGCATCATCATGTGTAACATTCTCCAAGTTATCGTCATTTACCTGCAGACAAAACAAAAACTCTTTCATTGAAACCTGAAATAATGTAAATGTAAGCAAATTTAAATTCCTGTGGGTAAAACAATGCAATAATCTTAATATCAATGAAAACCAAAATTATTTTTGGCCTTCTGAATGAAGTACAGAAAAAAAATCATCATGAGCAGTCACTATTCACTTCTTGTTGTGTTTATTGTTGCATGTCTAGTGTATGAATATAGTCTCAGATCAAATGTATGGCATTATATCAAAGCAGCTGTTGTGTGATATAACATGATAGTTCTGCTGCTCATACAAATAACGTTCATATCAATAAACCCTAACCATATTAGTAGCTCCTAAAATGTGTTTAAGACATCCAGCCATTACTATTTTTAAGAAAAAATGGGATCCATAACTTCTCCAATGTTGTAAACTGGACATGCTAAAATGAGGCAAAAGTATCCAACTGATAATTAACCTAAATTCAATAATTGGCTGTGTTTAATCTACAGTCCTTTTTTCCTTTTAAAAAAGTTTAGACGTTTAAAAATATAATCAATTATGCAGATACAAGTATTACTTTTCAAAAGCCTGAAGGTTCTGATATGGAAAGGTATGGTAATCTATTTAAAGCAGAAATGTTATTGCAATTGTTGAGCAGGTGTGGGATTCTGTTTTAGGATGAATCATTTTTGCTGTCAAGAGGAGACGGTGACCTACTTTTCAACTTCTTGCAATCATATAGTGTTTCAGACCCTGTTACATGTACAGGCTACACAGATTTGTTGTTTTCGTTTACAAGTTCCCACCCTTACATTATGGAACATAAATCCAATCTTGCATGCATATGGCATCGTTACTGAACTTATTGCTCAAATTCCTTTAATGCAGATTATGGGTATTTAATACCACAAAGAATCAAGCTAAAAAAAAACTTGTTGAAATTAAATTTCTTAATGCAATGTAAATTTACGTAACAATGACTTGTAAAATGCATACCAGCTGTTACGTCCCTATCATGTTATACTAAGAAACAATAAAATAAAAAAGTGAAAACCAACAAGTTTTGTAAAATTCATTAAATAATTTATTTCTCAAGAATACAAAGTGAAAATTAAAATTAACTTTCAGTAAGGTGAATCTATCCTAAATAGTTCTAAAAGTTCTTTCCCAAGTCCAAAATTATTGAGTATACCAAATGAGTTCCAAATGAAGTTCAAGCTATTGTACTAAAATACCAATAGTATGGAATAGTTTGATGTGCTAACAGTTTTGATGTATCAGAATAATATAATCCAAACTGTTTTTAAATGAATTCACAGTAATGTCAAAGTTACTTAGTCCTAAGGTTAATGAGTACATTGTATTTCCAATGAAAAATTGAAATAAACAAATCATTTCAAATTATGACTGAACACAACTAAAGGAGATTCTACTTAACCTGATGTTTAAGATAGGAATAATAAATTCTCAGGTAACAACCCTTATATATATATAAAAAAAAGACACAATTTCAGAACCAGGATAAGGGTAAAATATTCATTTCCAGATCATTCTAACTTGTCAAGAAGGCCAGGTCCTTTTGCAACTAACCAATCAGAAATCAGGCGACCCAGAATTTCCTATGAGGAAACCAATTATCCTGAGCTTGAACCCCATCAAATTCATCAACAATATCACTTCTACATCTTCCCAGGTCAAAAGGTCACATAAACATGTCTACTAAACAAAATGAATTATCTTATATAACGAACCCATAATAGACAAAATTAGCCATTTAATACGTTTTGTTTTTTTTTACTAAATGACCCTAACAATCTAAAATCATAAAAATTAACACACAATATGGATTTACATAACACAGCATACATGCCTTATTGATGTGTACAAAAAAATTCCAAATGTAACTTCTGTATAGGTTTGAAACTGACACATTCATAGCCAAATAAAACTGCTGTAGGGAAAGACTGCATGTCCCCCCCTACACCAACATGAGGCAATAAGTTGGTACTGTACCAGTATATCAGTTTGTAACTTTGGCCAATCAAGTGTGCTTACATATACAAATCTGGGGTAAATTTATTTAAAAATGGATGAAATGCATTCAGAAATTAACAGACCTCGCACACTGAATCAGAGGAATAATGCAATATTGCATAATACAGTAGTCCCCCTCTTGAACGGCCCCACTTACCAGCGGCCACCCGCTCCTTATGGCCAGAATCCGACAGCACCGATGAGTTTGTGTTCAAAAGTATCCCTCACGAAAGGCCACCCCGCTAGCGCGAACAGCGGCCAGCATATTAGTGCAAAAATATAAAATTTACCCCTCACAAGCGGCTGCATTTTATTTTGTAATCTGTATCCAGAACCAATTTTATTCATAACGTGTGTTAAGTAATCTGATTTCTGTTTCCCGATGTCAGGTTTTCGTTACTGAAAGAAGTGTTGACTAAAGTACATGAAACCACTAAGGTTAACATTATATCATTTACGCCTCATGAGAAGCCACATTTATTCCATAAAGCCAAGAAAGACTCAAATTTTAATCCATACAAAAAGGTAAGTACACGTAATCCGTTTAGCCGTACTGCTGTGTTATCATGAGATGTCCAGTTTAGTCACTCTGATAATTGTTAAGATTACAATTATTGAACAGCAGTAACAGCTCAGAAGTGGCGGTATTGATGTACAATACACAAGTCAGCGGGAAAATGGTTTGATAGCCTTTATGGCTTCCCTTAGTAAGATGTTGAGCTTGTTCGCTTTCATAATTAGTGGCTATTACTACTGACAATAATTGTCAAGATTACAAATCCTAACGGCTGCGAGGTGCTATTGTTCAGATCAAATCTGCGTACATATGGAAGCCATTTTGCCTTCTCTCACTTAGTGTAAAGAAATGTAAACACAAATAGGGTACCAGACTGTGACTAATGAATCATAAGACAAGATCGCTGCCTTTAAAAAACACATGGCATTTTGTTTAAATGCAGAAAAGTTGTTTTATCAGTCTTGTAGTTGGCAACACTGATGATTACAACCTGACATAATTGTCAAGATCATAACAGGGTCAGCATAGTATAAAAATAGATTTTTGCAGACACTCACACAGAGAAATTAGCCTTGAACAAAACAGGATACCAGATGAAGACCGAAAAATCACGTGACAACACATTCCTTTACGAAGAAGGCATTTCATCTTCTCTGCAAAAGTTTCGTCTGCATAATCAAATCACATACAGTTAGCAACATCCGAATAAATCAATACCAAACATTAACATGGCATCACGTAAATGGGACGATTATTTTAGAAAAAGTCAGTTATTCTACTCAACATTGGGTGAGGTGGGGAGGGGGAGCTCGCCGAACAATTTTAGATAGAAAAGACTCGAATTACGCCAACAATAAGAACTGTTAATGCATATTCAGTTAAAATAAGTCTATTATTATAACAAGAAGAACCTTTTAATAATTAATGTTACTTTTAAACAAAGATATTAAATGCTTTGAAGAATGTAGCTTTCTTACTGCGTACATTACATATACTTCTCACAAAAAATTTATTCCCCCTCTGGAAAGGCCACCCGTCTTATAAGACCACTTTCCCGGTACAGAAGGGGTAGCCATATAAGAGGGGGACTACTGTATCTGTAAATTTCTTCGAAAAGATTTGACAAAAGTTCTTACAGCAATCAGCCTATCTCCAACAGCAAGACGACCATCTTGTTCTGCAGCACCTCCCTCTATGATTTTTGTGATGAATATCCCATCATCCCCTGGAATGTGTTGGTTACCAATTCCCCCAGCAATGCTAAAGCCAAGGCCTAAATTAAAGAAAATGTAACAAGAAATAACTAAATTAAATATGTAACACAGTGTTTTCTCTGGTTTTATGCTCTGATGTAATTTTTGCCAAGTTAAATTTTAAGGTGCATATAGATACATATATAAATGTCTGCAACACATTGTAAATGGTGCACAAAAAGAGTTATCTTTGTGCTCTGTGGCAAGTCCATCAAGTTTTCCTGACACCGGAATTTATCACATGGGTAATTTACAAGTTTCTCCTTGATCAAGATTACTTCATGCTCTGATCAATCTAAAAGCAAATGAATAAAAAAGAACTAAAGCATGTCTCACACTTAATACCTCAGGTCACTGACAGTGATAATGACTGAATGTCTGATATAAATGTAAGTACTATAAATTTAGAAATCACTTAAAATTACTGAACTGAAATGACGACATTGGGGATATTCCCTCAGCATCTAATACCAGTTCTGGGAGTGACAATTTCACCAATCAACATAAGAATGCACAAGAAAATAAAATCATCACATTGCTTATAACCAGAATGAAAAGTGTGGCTTCAAAATAAAGATTTCATCTTGCTAACAAACCCGCAGCAATTTGAAAGAAAACATCCACGATAGCTACTATATGTATAGGAAGTGATTTCAATTCTAATGTATCTATTCTGTTGAAATTCTTATAATAAATAATAACATGATAATAACTGAATGGTAATTTAGTAATGTTGTGAACTAGCACGAATTTACTGCAAAATTATTGAAAAGGAATATCACGTACATGTTCTAAATTTTGGTGATGTCATAAGCAGTAATAAGTAAATACTCAATAGGCACCCACTGAAGCACAAAGGCCCTATAAGCTTTACTTATAGGGCCTTGAGAGCTTCTTTCCCTGGAAAACTGGAGAAAACATTGGTAGTGAAGAAACTGCTCTGCAATACTACTTCAAGACATGGATCCTTCACAATTATTGTACTGGTGTTTGTAAACTACTATGTATATCAGCTAACTGAAATTAATATTAGTCCACTTGAAATTAGGGGATCAGTCATCATGCTATGCAACACATGCGAGATTCTTGTGTTCCACTTAACTGCTTACAAGGATCTCTTTTTGGACAGTATGCATTTCCCCTTCACTACAGGATTGTATCCTTGTGTACATCAATAATACCTCTTTATAAGAAACTATTTGCATTAAAAAATACATTGTTACTAGTCATCAGTAATTGTTTTCTCTCTGATATCTTCATTTACAGTTATGTCTGAGAAAATAAAGAACAAGTTGTAATGTACTAGTAGCAATCCTCTGAGCATCCTGAATTCAACCAATAGATGCCAGGCCTGACATTCTGGAAGCCCTCTAGACTCCTGGTACAGATTCGTCTGACCCTTGCTAGAGGGCCAATTTCATTATCTTACAAAATAAAGCCTAAACAGGATCTCTGGATGTGGAGGTGGGATCTGTTAGAAAAGCTGAGACTCCAGGATCAAATTCCTTACCTTTATTTCCCTTCACTAACTCTATTTCCATGATGTTCTCCACAGCAGTTTTCAGCCTTTTCACATACTGAAAATATAATAAAACAGTTCTCAAAATCCTTATTAATTTCTGTTTAACTTTGTGACATAATCTTTTATAGTCTCTTTATGCTCTAATCTGAAAAATGAGTTCCTCAAGACAAGATACGAAATCCCCTGGTATTAAATTCAAACTGGTAAATGACAGATGAAAACCTAACATTTTAATGTTTGTGTCTTGATTATTAATTTGATTTTACTACATTAAATACTGAAGACATTTAATCTAAGAGAAACTTTTTATGAAAGTATTTACTTTGTTTCACGATCTTAAACCTTAACTGGTGTCGCATTTAGCAG
Source organism: Megalonaias nervosa (assembly GCA_016617855.1). Taxonomy (NCBI): domain Eukaryota; kingdom Metazoa; phylum Mollusca; class Bivalvia; order Unionida; family Unionidae; genus Megalonaias; species Megalonaias nervosa. The sequence goes on along the minus strand of JAECUM010003222.1, from coordinate 26,169 downwards.
CTGGGACAAAACACCCCCATTGAGATCTAGAATTTGCTATGTAATTACCCCATAAAACTATCTTAAATTTATACAACATATCAACAAACTTTTATTTTATAAGTTATATCTTATAAAAAGTCTACCACACTCTCTACCTTAAAAAATAAATTACATGATAGATCCTGTGGGCTTATCAAATGGAAATATCTTCAATGCTTCCACAATTACAATGTTAACTTTAGCTGCAATGTGACTATAATTTACAGTGTTAAAATAAATGTACACCGAACTTCCCACATATATTACACCATGTCAATGTAGTTACAGCCAAGGTTTTAGATGCAGCCTAAAGTTGATGCAGAAGGATTTACAACTTAAAGATTCCAGACACCTGCATCGGTAATAATTCTTTGAGATTAATCCCTTTAAATTTAGTAAGATATGTACTTATCAAAACTTTCTATAACCTGAACATTACCATCAAATGTCCACAAGACATTTACAAAGCAAATTACAGCTAAAGAACAATTGTGCCAAGAAGTTTGACTTTTGATTGTTGTCATTTTGCAAGGCAATTAACCTTGCTCAGTCTGCAAGAACCAGCTGTAAACAAGTACCAGCAACTGTCTGAGGTCAACCTGTGATTGTCCAGCATGCCATTCCAAGGGAGTCATGTATTTCCTGTCACTATGCTACCTGAACCCAAAACAAAATCTAGACTTGCAATGGGTTTGGATCTGGAGCTACTGGTTGGGGTGCCATAACAATCCATAGGTTTTAAAAATTTATGAATTTATACAATGATGGCTGCAAACTGTCCACCTGACCCCTTCCACAAAGTTTTCCTGCCTCTGAACAAGCCTTCTCAGAGTTCTAGATAAAAATTTAATGAACTGGGTATTTTACTTCCAAATCTGGAACTAGACTAATCTTAAGAATCAAAAGGGTATTACAATACAAAATTAAAATAGCAGATCAAGTCTTAATCAGAGAAAATGTGTCAAATGACTAAGTGAACCAGGCCCTGTGTCCTCAGACCTTTTCATCATGAAATGCTAGCTTAAGATCAGAACCGGCCAATCAGATTTATTACTTGGAGGATACCTAAACCATTGAATCTTTACATGTAATACAGGAAGATGAACTAAGAAAATCCTTAAAGTTTTACTACTGTAACTTGGTTATTATTCATGTTACCAAATGTCAAAATATTTGGACTATGATCTGCTGATGAATTATATGATGGCTGATCAAGGCCTTTTCAGCCACAAGCGGACTAAGCAAAAATTCTCTATCATTTTCTTTTCAAATGACACTAACAGAGTAAATTATTTTGAAGTCTGATTTATCTTACCAGCACAACCCTTGTTCCTGCCTTCTTCAGTGCCTCTACTGCCTCACTGTGTGTTACATTCACCACATTGGCATCATTCACCTTCACTATCACATCATTCATTCTGCAAAAGAAATTAACTGACATCAAAATATTGTTTAGAAGTAGATATATCACTCAAACTTGTATTTATTGTACACAGTTTCTTGTCAATAACTTGAGCACAACAGGGTCCAAAAAGTCAAGACCTTGCTTATGCTGTTATCTCTGTAGAAAACTGCTTAAGTGCAGGTGAGACTTGGTGCTCATGAGGGTTTGTGTGTTGGTGAGAGGTGATCTGAGCAGTTTGGCAAACTGGAAAACTCAAAGAAAACCAATTGGATTGAACTGGCAAACATCTAACCTTGCAAATGCTGGAAAAGAGGATTAAAACTAGGACCAAAGAGTTGCATACAGTAATTAATGTAAATATCCTGACCCTATTTTTTCCAGACATATTTTAAATTTTTTTAATAATTTTCAACAGTATATCAAATTTTGCTTTCAGAGCTAATAAAAAATTCAAGATGGATTGTAAACTAAGGAATATTTACCTGTACTCAAAAACAGGTGATTGAATAGACAGACCAGGAGACAACTTTGATTACAGAAACTACTGCATGTTTTAATTGAAGATCTTGTCAACAGGCAGCAATAAAGCAGCAGACATGCTCTATACCTCATGCAGTTCCTTAAACAAAGCAGTCAGCATCAATGACATGTAATTTTCACAGTTAATTTCTCAGTTTTATTCAATGGCAGTTTTCCCCATGACAGCATCGTTTTTGAACATAGTCAGTTTAGTCTCCAGGCCTATAGCAGTTTTAAAATAATGCATTCCATGATTAAATTCTTCAACCAGTCTTAGTGATCCAACACATCTGCACATTTGGAGGAATTCTCAGTGTATCTGGATTTGTAATATCATGCTGTTTCAAGTCTGTTTGAAAGAAAATAGGACCTATCATTAAAATTTTTAGAACGATGATAAATTACATGGGCATATACAATTCTGGTAATACACTCTGCTGTCACATGCACGCCTAATGCTGTGAAACAAGCTTAGTATTGGAACTTGCTCCAGTTGCATATATTATTATATTTTGGGTCATGGTCATGGTCAGACATCAATTCCAAGTGATAATCAAATTGGGCTTTAAAAATTTGATTTTGTAAATGTCTGTTGTCCATTCAAACAGAATGAGCATTATGATATATGCCACCATTCATGAATTTGCTCAAAGTTTACAGAAATTAAAATAATTCTATCATTTAGGCTAGTAATTAGGAATATTTGGATACTGTACACCAACAGCCAAGCAAACTTACATCATCAAACTGACATCATTTTATTTAAAAAAAAGGAAAACAAATACCTGAACTGACAACGAAAATTCTTCATTTGTAAAAGAAAACATTAAAACATTATGATGTAAGTGTTTTCCATTGGCAGCAAGGATGTTATTTGACATTGTTTTCCTGACCAGCACTGAACTTAGCTCAGTCCAGTGCGTGTCCTTGGGAAAGGTACTTAGCATGATGCAGACAATGATGTGTTAAAAGTGCCATTAAAAAACAACAACAAAACTTGCCAAACACATCAAACACAATCATGAAACAGAAATTTTATGTACAAGATATTTAGGAAAAATATTAATTTTCACCTGCATATTAATGATCAGGAGAGAGAAGAAATTAATTTTTGTAATGTCCAGGTATGTACCTAAACTCCTGCACTATCCTGGCAAAACATGAAATGTGTCCTCGTGCTCTCCACCAATCAGACATTACTTTGGTATTCTTAATGATGAACCTCATACAAATTTAATTCCAATCCAATAGGTCCTTCAACAGTTATTCAGCAGAAACAAAATCTATGAGAGTAGGAAATGGACAGGACAGTGCAGGATGAACAGATATCAGCAACACTAGATGCTTCCTCCAAAAGATATGGCATGGGTAGTAGAAAAAACACCCTGGCTTTCAGACATTAAAATATCACCTTCTCGCAACTCGAAATCATCTTGCAGTCAATAGGTGTGAATACATTTACACCTGTGGTCTTCAGCTTTCTGGAAACAACACAAGGATGTGTTATGAAAACCTTAAAGTGCCAAACAAGCATTTTGCTTTACGGCAATATCATTATGTTCCATCAAGAACACCTCATACCTCACTCTTTTTTTACAGTAATAACATTATGTTCCATCAAGAACACCTCAATTAGGCATTAGAAGTGTTTTTGCAATCTAAATATAGCAGTGATCAGGTTAAAGTTTACCTATACAGAACTTCTTGTGCCTGAAAATTGGGATATGACAGAAAACATTATAATGCCACAATTTGAGGTTAAAAACAGAAGTGATTCTGCCAAAATCAGAATGGATGGCATCCCAGCTTTTGATTGGTCCAATTATTAGATTCAGAATTAAGGCAAGTTCACAAAAGAGAGTTTTGGTTAAGAAAATCACTAAATAAAACCATACAGAATATTTTCTATAATCAGTATTCAACCAAACATGATATAATACAGAATTAAACAATTTATACCAAGTTACCAGGCACTATTTCCACAAAAGAGGACAAAAATAAAGCTTAACAGTGAGCATTATAGGATGAGACTGAGTTCGTGTTTTAATGGCAAATTAACACATTAACTGCCTTTTAACTGTCTTTGAAACAAATCCCATACTCCTTTAAAATCAAATGACTGTCACATTTGAGGAAACATTATCCTAATTACAGTACAGATATAAATAAACATCCGATGAATGTCAATTGAATAAGCAAATGATTACAGTAATCAATCAACGCAAAATATTAAATCAATCAATGCAACATATTAAAATAATTACATACATTCAAAAAGGCGTACATTAGATTCTACTGGTGGTAGGCATAAAAAAAATACAAAATTACCGTTTTAAAAGATACTGCTTTTGAAAAGAAAAATAATTTTTTTAAAAAAATGAATATAAAACAAAACCATGGTATTTTTTATATGTTCTATCAACACAAGCAAAATCAGCCAGAACCAAACTACTGGGTACTGGAAATGCTCCTCCAGTACAAAGACTGCTGCAATGATACTGTATGGTAAAACATCATGATTAAAATTGTTAAAGAACAGCTGACATTTGTACACAACAAGCTGTTAATAGATTACATTATTGTTGGAACTCAGGAGCTTAAGGCCAAATGTGGGATTTTTTTAGGTGTTGTAACCTTTACAGGTGGTTATAACATCTTCTGAGCCTTTGAGAGAGGGGAAATAAGATGAAGAGACTGACCATAATAAATAATTTTGAAAGACACACTCAAGTAATTATTTTGATTGGGATTTTTTTTGCTGTCATGCAAAATTGTTCTTTTATTGTTCAAGATGTTGAAGGAGGAATATTTAAGGACACCTGTTGCGTATTTTGTTCAATTCGTGGCAAAATGCTGAAATGCATGAACAAATGAATAAGAAATATTACAAACTCAACAATGCTTGGATATCAGAGTTTAAGCAAGAGTGGTAAAAGTGATGAGACTGAACTGTGTGTTTCAAAGATATGCAGCTTTTGTATTTTACAAACAATCTGAAGTTTTCATGCAAATAAATTAACTTCAATCCCTGTATAATATATATCAATTAATAATATATTACAAGATAAATAATTTTAAAGTTGGTATAAATTATTTATGAAAACATAAATTCATCATGTATTTTTTTACTGATTATTTTTATAATAATTTTTATTTTAAGTGATGGAACCTGCAAACAAATTTTTGGATCTTAGCCAAGAATGGAAACAAGCCTTGAGGATGAGACACTGGAATACAGTCATAAGGCCAAGTCAAGAATTTCTCCATGGTATGAACATAACTATTGGAGAGCAGTCGGCAACCTTACAAACCCAGCAACAGGAACATTCAAACAAGACCAACTTTGCAGGCTAAAAATAGCTGTCCAACCCTGGCAACAAGAACATTCAAACAAGGCCTACTTTGCAGGATAAGCAGTAGTTGTCATGTCATTACAGCATTCTACCGCATTACAACATTCTACTGCTGATGCAGTGAGGACGTCCTCTATTCTTCACAAAATCCAAAGTGACTGAAGGAGAAATCTAGACCAGAGAACTATTGAAAGCCTGTTAAGTGTGAAGCTTAATAATCACAGCGAATATCATCAGTGGTCACCATACCAAGATTTTGTGAAGGAAACAAAAAATGCTACTGGATTATAATTAGTAAAAATCTTTGTAGTGAACTATATAAGATAAACAACTCTTCCTTTTTCATTAATTGACAATATTCACACTTATTGTTGTTGTTGTTGTTGTTGTAGGGTTTAATGCCATTTTTCAGCACAAGATAGGCTATACATGGCAGCCAGTATAAAAGGTGGCGGAACAACCCCGGAAAGAACCACCTACCCACGAGAGGCTACCGGCAAGGTTATTCGCATACCCACATTGGCCGAACATGAGACTCAAACCCACGCAGACAGAGGTGAGATGGCAATGATCCATAATGGTGAGGCTTTAAACCACTCGACCAGTCAGGGCCCCCAATATTCTGACTCATTAATAAATTATTATTGTAAACAGTGGCATTAGAGAATCTAATGTAAGTTCACAATTTCCTGTTGTATTATACTATGAATTCAATACATATTATGGCAAAGCAATGTACTTATTTTGTTTTCAATCTCTTTGAAGAATATTAAATGTATGCTGATAAAATGTATAATCTAGCCTAGTGATCAAATTCTGTTAAGTCACTGGTTTGAGATCTTGGTTCTATCACATGTACAAAAAGGAATAAACATAGCAATAAAAAGTTTACTTGTATGGGCAGAAATTAAATTTAACATGCAGACTGTCATAACTGGCATTAGTTTGTGGGTGGAGGTGGGTTGAATTTGCACCAAGTATTTGCCAGATTTGTATACCATCTATTGTCACTTATAAGCTGTGTTCAAGAGTTAACAACATAGACCCTGAACTGCCATAACATAATGTGCTAGCAGATCAAGGTATATGTTGTTTGTTCTTGTTACTCCTAACATAATGCAAAGACCTAGATCTGTCAGTCCATTATGAAGCAGCAGAACTGGGTCTCCACAATATGGAATTAGACTGGACTTACTATAAGTGAGTATATATGGAATTTTATGGCAAATGTTAAACATTTTGGAAACAGCACAAACACTGAATGGTACAAATGCAATTATTCCTGATTCAGTTTATACATTCATTTAACGAAGCTTTTTTGGTTATTATTTTCTTTGTATTTTGAGACTGCATTTTGGCATATAAATCAATGTTTTTAATATTTAGGAATTTGTAATATCAAAGTTTAATATAGCGATGATCTTTTTCAAAGTTCAATACTAAATTTAGGTTCAATCCATTAGGTACTACAAACGTTAGCATGCAGAAAAGAAATTCATGATGAATAAGCAAAACTTCAAAGTCAAACTGAGGTCACAACTCAGTCAAATTCTGATGGATGAGAGTAAACATTTAGCTTGAACTGAATCTTTTAATATTCTACTGAATACAAAATTTCCTTTCAAATCAATGAAGTTCTTTAAAAGATATTGACAGGAAACAAAATTGAATTTATTTTCATGGTACACAGAATTGATTTCATAGTCTAAGAACTGCTGTAGGATGACAAAAGGTCAATGTGTGCAAGGCTGCTCAGAATTTTCCAATTGGTTATATGCAAATTACATATATATATATATATATATATATATATATATATACACACACACAAACACATACATACACACACCAATGTATCCTAAATGGCAAAAAGGAAGCAGTAAAAATGCCACAATGTTAATTTTTAAAATTCTTTTCAATGGGATTTTCTTTCATTTTTCAGTTACTGATGCAAACTTGTCATACCTTTGATATGTAAAAAGTACCAAACTGTTAAGATTTTACTTCAGTGTACCAGTCTGTGTACTTTGATAAAATATTCTGTGAGATTTCAGTAATGTCTGCCAGATTTTAAATTTCCTGAGGTGTCCATGCAAAATGCAATTAAGCTATCACTGGGTTCAATTTTAATGTATGACAATAAGTTAAGGCATTTGTGGAATCGACAATAATGACTGATCATTTATGATATTTATTTAATTCCATCTATATAGATTTACATAAGAAAAGTAAAAACTTGCATAGTCTTATGGTTCAAAATAACCCAAGAAAAAAATCCAAGCATATAAAATCTGTCAAGTGATATACAGATCCCACAGGTAAGACTGCAAAGGAGTGTAAAATTATATGAGATTTTTCAGTATCATTTGAGACAAAAAAATAAAATACAGCTACTTTAAATTGTGTCAAGGCAAATCACAATGCATTTTATTAAATGTCTCCACCACCCAGACCCTGACACACCCTTCCATACTGTGACTCAGGGGTCATCACACAAAATCTATTATATATATATATATATATATATATATATATATATATATATATGTCTTTCCCATACACATGCATCAACAAAATTTTGTAAATAAAGAATTTAATTTTAAAAAAATATCACTCATTATAATTTTGTCTATTTCACCTTATACCACCTCCTAACAACTCCAGTGGAAGGGTCCAAAAATATTGCTGTAATTGTAATTTGTTAAAATATATTTCACCATGGACAATCTGGAAACATCTAGTGGAAAGGTCCAAAATTATCACCTTGGACCACCTCCTAAAGACACGAAGTGGAAGGGTCGAAGACTATCACTGTAACTGTTGTTTTTTTTTAAAAAAATGAAAATCTTTCACTTTTGACCACCACTGAAGACCCACTGTGGAAGGGTCCAAAATTACTACAACTCTAACGTGCTTTTTACTTCGCCTTAGACCACTTCCTTAGGACCTCCAGAGGAAAGTTCCAAAAATATCCCTGTAATTCTGAATTTTTTTATAAATATCTCACCTTGAACCACCTCCTTAGGACCCCCAGTGGAATGGTCCAAAATGAATCAGCTCTCACTCATATTAAATACATTAGCAACCTGTATACCATGTTAGGTGAATTTCCACCCAGTGGTTTGGGAGATATGATTAATATTATGGACAGACTGATGAATTGACATGAGGATATCACTATATCCTCTCCATGCCTGAAGCACCAGGATAACAATATATTGTAGTCACTTTACACACTGATGGACACAAGTTGTAGTAAGCTGGACAAATTACTGACCAAATGTTTTTTCCTGATGAAAATTCACTGCAGAAAAAGAAAGAAAACAAAAGAAAATGTTCTGCACATATATGTCTCACCTGCAAAGGTAGCAAACAACAATGTAATGTACTCCCTCATTATAGCGTATTATATGGCAGCAATAATGCTTTAATAAAAGTTTCAAAAACTTAAACATTAAATTTTAATATTATTTTAAATGATACTGCAACTAGGAATTGGTACAGGCCTCTCACTTCATATATAATGTGTAACACAATACACAACTTAGATACACAGTATGTATTGACCATACACATTTCATGCTATTCAAGCATGTTTACCTTTAAACTGTGTTCACCAAGCTTTGGTATCCAAAAGATAGGATTTGAAACTAACAGGGAAAATCACTCGGCCATTCTTGTCCAAACTGACAAAAATATTCCATGTAAATGGTACAATACTTTTACAAAATGGTAACGAAAACCCAATGAGATCAAGCCTTTTCTTTTCATTACGACATCATGGGTTGTACAAATAGATGTGGCACCAAGACATCAGGATCAGTAAGCTGATTTTGTTTACTTCCTGTTATGTGTGACCAACTAATTCATACAGAAAACAGGTTTTACTGATTTTATTCGATTTATTCAACATAATATTTAATGTTAAGCTGAACAGTTATTGGAAGTAACATTTCATGCTGAACTAATAGAGTAAATATTAATCACCTGTAATCAGACTGGCAAGCAAAATCAATCAATACTTGTTAATTGGTATACCAATCATACCTAATATAATACAAGTGGTCATGTAACAAATATGCCCCACAATAGTGCCTGAAAACTGACCTATAACATGATAACAAAACTTCAGGATGGAAGGATGAACAAAATGGTAGGACTATTTGACTCAACCACATTTGTGTATGGACATTAAAAATTGTTCTACAACAGTATCTATTAACACAAGAGAGTAAAAAGAATGAAAGAATGAACGATAAGAAAGAGCAAAAAAGAAAGTCTGAAGAGTTGTAAATAAATACATTTGCATTGAAACACTACCTGTAGATCTGTATTTCATATAATGATGCCATGAACTCTGAAGTTGTGAAAACTTCAAGTTCTCCAAAATCCAGTTTTGAGAATGAGAATTCTGAAAAATGACAGTGTGCTCCAAGACTGTTTGGCAAATCTTTCACTGTCAATGCATAAATTACATCCTGAAAACTGCTTTTCTTCCTGCGCAAGTTGATTTGGAGTTGTTTTGCAAATAAATGTCATTCACTTCATCCAAAGTTTGCCAATATGCATGAAGTTAATTGAAGCTGGCAGGGTTTTATTTGCACTCAAAGATTGTCAGTGGTCAGGCAATTGGTTCCAAACAAAGCAATCAAATTATCCATGTTTAACTTCATCACTTTGACTAGACACTCTGCCTTCCCTGACATAACTTGATTACTGGCAGATGAATCGTCCATTGTTTCCCAATTTACTCCAAACTGTATGCCAACACACTAAATAATTGCATCACTCATACCATCTCAAAAAACTTCTCTCCAAGAATCCACAAGCACCAGTTAAGTGCTGAGCTTTTATATCTATGTTCTGCATGAGTAATGTGAAATTCAAAGCAAGACTGCCACCTTTAAAATATTTCGCTTTTTTATCAGCTCTCAGCAAGGTTGTACTGTTATCCTTCCATTTATAAGATATAGGTCCCATTATCCTTCCATTTATACGATAAAGCTACCATTTTCCTATCATTTATAAGATAAAGCTACCATAATCGGCATTCATGTCAAGCTACAATTTCATTAAAAAAAACAAACAAACATGTTCTGTCAGTCTGAGAAGCATCATTTTGTCTGTCATTGTATTTTGGAATAAAAGAGCTCTTGAATCTTTCTACAGTAATGAAATTGGCCATTATTAACTTCAAAGAGAGGACACTCTTGATTCCAGCTTGTAAATGTATTGTCTTTGAAGTCATTCAATAGTTTGGAGGGAGAGTGGTTTTTCTATTCATATCTAAGATGATGTTTGGAGTGGAACAATAAAGAAAGGCTTCCTTTTAAGTTACTAGAAAGATTCAACATGCAACAAAATTTGTCTTTACATTCACAGAGCAATCACAATTCCATATATTTATGTAAACTTGATTTCAAATCATCAGGATGGAACTGTTTTGACCCTTTATTATCAAATAATGTGTGTGTATGTGACAATGTATGTATGTATGTAAGTTTAATGGCACGTCAGCACAATCCTCACTATACATTGCTGAGTAAGTTAAGGTAAACCAAAATGGCATACAAAACAAAGACAGGCTAAAGTGAAAAAAAATTCTAAAAACATGGTGAAGAATTTCACGCAAATCTCTTGTAAACAAAGACCTCTGTGTGAACATCATAACCAGCAGCTTGTGTATTGTTTCAGTATTGATGATATTACAAAATCATAATTAGCAAACCAGTAGGGCCAAGCCTGATCAAATAAGAATAGATATTAACTAAATGAACATATGACACTTCTCAACTCTTAATACCAGAGAGTTTGTCAGAAATGGATTTGAATTCAAACCTTCCAGAAGTCAGTAAAGCTTTAGTCAAAACATCACAACAATGAATTCCACTTTTGTTATGAAAAAAAACTCAAAAAAACAAAAGACAGCACATTAATCCAAATGATGTCCACACAAATCCAGTTAAGCTGAATGACCTGAAAATGCAAAACTCTTCTTTTCATTGAACTAAGAGTAAATACCATAGATATATGCTTATAAGTTGAGTCCAACTGCAAACCATAGAGATCTTGATCTGCAAAGGTTTAATGTGCCTGCAGATCAGGGTCTATTTTGTTTGTTTTACAGATTACTCCTTACAAACTGCACAGACCCAGATCTGCCAGTACATTATGTGATGGAAGATCTGGGTCTCTGCAGTTTGCAGTTGGACTTATAAGCAAGTATATATGGTAGCGATGTTAACTTTGTTTCTTTACAAAGATTGTAATTTTTATTCTCCTTCATCATCAATATCCACTTTTCCATTTTAAGTCCGTCTATTCTTTGACAAGACACTACAAAGCTGGTACCATCCATCATTATGCAGGATCACATTTCCTATTTATGAGAATTTAATTCTAATCCATGTTCATTTCTGTACAACTTTTCATGACATTTCCTGTTCCATTTAAAACAATTACAGTAAAATGTAAAATTAGAAACATTTAAGCATACACAACTGGAAAACACAAACATCAGGCATAGAATATTCAACAACTGCCATTAGATCTAGCAGCAAATAACCGCAGCAAATAACCCCAATATTGAAAGTGTTGTCAATTTTAATTTCAAGCCTTCCCCATAACATTCTTGTGTTGTCATCATCAAGAAATTGTTTCATTCTTAAAGTTCTCATGATTAATTGCATCTATACCCTTGGGTGAATGACATACAATAATCTAATATGATCCTTTTAATCAGATTTTTCTATGTGTTCATGATGGGGCCAATAGCCAAGAACACATTTTATCAGCACCATGAAAATCTATTAATTCCCTGATGATACCTGGTGTTCCCAAGGGAACTTGAAGGAGTTCATTCAATAAAAAATCTGACCCCATGTCTTCCTTCCTTTTGATAATCAAGCTTCTGTTTTGTTCAGTGTATAAAGCTGGGTTTTCACAAAGGTTTTGAATAAGTGACACAATCTTTGGGCAGCAGTGGAAAATCATCAAGTAGTAAAGTCAGGAAGCTTCCAACGTTTCATAATAACACATGGATCAAAATTACATTTCACCTTAAATGTATTTTCAATGGTTGATTTGAAATATTTCAATTCAATCCAAATATTCATGTGAATATATATATATATATATATATATATATATATATATATATATATATATATATATATATATATATCATTAGAGTTTTAAAAAGAATTGTATGCATCCAAACATGAATCAGTTTGAATATTCAATTATCCAAATTGTATTTGCAGTAACATTTCAATTTCCAATGATGATGCAAAAGCATGAAAATATGCACAATTAAGGCCTGAAAACTGACCAATTTACTTGAAACTGATGAATCTCTAAACCTTTCTACCATCAATTGCTGTTTACTGAAAGTTCCAATGGGCCACAAAGCCCATCTTGCCACAGGCAATGTGTGTACCATTATGAAATTACAAACTGTAGACCTAACCTACCATCACAGACTCAAATATCCAAATATTTAAAAAAATAATTACTTTTCTCTGTACTGATAATTTGTGTACTAATGAAAATGATCAATTTCATAAATACTTTGTCAGAAATATTATTCATTTTATTGTCAGTTCTGCCTGGCACAACGTTGGAAGTGGTCTAGGTAGGCAGGTAGGTGACCTTGCTGGCATTATATTCCTGCTAGCCAATAAATAACACTTTTATGATTACTGAAGTGTGTGTAATGTGTGTGTGTGTGTGTGTGTGTGTGTGTGTGTGTGTGTGATTTGGATTTTTAACATAGCTTCAACAATTTTTCAATCATATCGCTACAATGTCTGCAGTGTGGCAGTTTAGAGTATGTCTAGCACTGAGGCAACATGCTGCAGACATGTAGCATCATGTCTCACCCAGTCGCATTCTCCTGACACCTGGCCAACCAGTCCTAACACTAACCTCTTAATGCTGAGCACCAAGCAAGGCAGCTGTTAGTGATTACTGAAGTAAATTCTGTGTGCATTTCTGGTGCTCATTTTTCTTTTTGTCTGCATTCATGTTCATCGTGCACATGTACTGCCACTGATGATAATTCTCAATCGCCACCAGACACTTACTACATGCATATTGTTTTATAAATATTCTCTCTGACAACAGAACATATCACCAAAATAATATACATCTATTCATATTATCTCATGTTTGGAAATCTTAAAGATAGCCCATATTGTCCTTCAAAACACTGTAAATCCAAACGTGGTGATGACTGCCTTTAATAGCCAAACCACAGACTGGTTTGCAAATTTATTTGTGAAATACCATCATCTACAATGCTATTAAGGTGTAAAGACCAAGCTAAATAAAATCTTAATTGAGGTTCTCAAGAGAGAATTACAGCAAAAGTGAATTGTTAATGATTTCAATTGTTGTTCCTCAAAATTTGATTTGATTTGATACTTATGACTGCTGTGTCACACTTTGTATACACCACAGAGGTAAAATATGAAAGCCTGCAATGATATGTTTGATGACCACTGAATCTACAGTTATCAAGTTTAATCAGTAATTAATTTTGCCCGCTGTTTTAGGATGAAATGTACTTTTTCCTTTATCATTACCTTTGGTAAGCTTGCTGCTGGCTTTGTTTTGGGAACTGCTTGAGCACAAGATGTGTAGCATGTCAGCTAATTTTATTGCTGTCAACTGACTATACAACAGTTAATGTACATGATTATTAGGATAATTAAAGTGGCTTCAAGGCCTGAAGATAGACCACTCAATCACCAGTTTTTGAACTCAGGTAAAACATTCATTAGTTTACTTCCAACTTTATCTATGTTCATCCACTTTTTAAAAAAAAACATCTCTGACATCTGAAAGTTTACTATACTATTTAAAATTTAATACAATGGGACTGATGCTCTACTGTCCAAAATAAATTTCCAGGAATCCAAGATAAGACCATTTTGTTTCTATTTACCTGCTGAGTAATGAAACCATCTCTGATATTCTCTAGTATTAAGATGTTCAACTTGGCCACTGTGACAATCTTGATGTAACATCAGTAGCCCTTTCATTTAGAACAAACTAGACACCATTATAAGAGTTTCAGAGAAACCCCATGCTGATATGACCATATATTCTGGTAGTTGTATGAAATCACCAAAATGATGTCTTCATGAATTCCTTCCAGGAAGAATGATTTACACATAATTACAAGGCAGTGACAGCTCAAACCTCATCGGCTTTTAGTTTCATAAAAGCAAGGTCAATATGGTAAGAGACTGATCAGCTCTTCTGATTGTGGTGACAATCCATTGTGAGACAGTGGAATCTGAAATATCAACTAACTTTAAGAGGTAGGAAAAGATGTTTCCTACCCTTCCTTTTCCCTTTGGAGGCATTAAGATAAAAATGTAGTGTCACTGGGCATAAAGGACTACCTTGATCATCTCCAGCACAGATCTAACTGAAAGTGGAATCTCTCTACCTAATGGAGCTAATGAAGGTAATTGCTTTTGGCTAAAAAATCCCACTTTACAAGAGAAATGGTTTATAAATGTGAAAGAAACTGTCTTGAGGGTGAAGTCCTGAAAAGAAGCCTCACCCAATGGTTTATGGAGGGTTTGGGTTCATGACCATAAAATACAATATAAATTCAATCATAGTCTGACAGCTGGAGACAAGTCTCTGCAGATCAAAATACTTAATGAGATCAGCAAGGTGTGAATCCAAATCAACTGCTGAGTCCTGGGGGAATTAAAGTGTTTTGGAAATGGCAGCTTCACAGTCCTTGACAGCTGATACTGAACATCTTTTGTCCTCAAATTAGTGATGGAAGTTACAGAGAGATGGCTGGATAACATTCCTACTGCATTAATCACAGATGATTCTCCAGCTGGCATCACACACCCTGGATGTCAAAGCTCTCCTGGGCTGAGTGATGCAAATGGCAACCAAGCCCAGAACTTGTTCAGGCAGATAGATAATCTGAGATGAGCCAAGTGTGAAGGAGGAGAATGTGTGGGTTCTTGAGGTGGAGAGAGAGCCCCAGTGTTGTGACAGTGGGGCTAAGAGAATGATATGAACAATGAAGTTTTGACATTTGTACAACTAGTGGCAGCTGTCGAAATGGTGGGAAGGTGTAAGCAAACACACAATTCCACTGGAAGCTGAATGCATCCACTGCCCATGCTCTCTGTTCTGGAAGTCTGCTGTTGAGCCTGTTCACAAACAAGTCCACTAGAGACTTTCCCATTAATGAAATAAGGGACTCTGTTATGGGGCAGTGAAGATACCTTTCCATGAAGTAGTTTAAGAAAGAAAAAAAACCTCATCAAAGAGCAAAACCGTCACATATGCTCATCTTTTTTAAGTCAACATACATAATTATGCTTAAGTCTATCACTCTTGCAGTATCATTAAAGAACGTACCTGGAAACATCTGCTATCAACCAGTGAGAGAAGTGCTTGCCATTTAATGCTGACCATGCACTTACCTGCTGTACCATACATTTCCTTTTCAACAATTCTAAAGCAAACATCTTAATTTCAATGTGGCATTTCATAATCAAAGCCTACGGATTGATGCATGCATGAAATGATAGTGAGGTAGATGTATCTCCAAAGGTAAGTGAAAAGCTCTTGTAAATAATTATCTGTTTATAAAACTACAGCTCAGAAACAAAGATGACAATTTTCATCTCTTGCCTTTGAATGATTTTATTTATTAAATATTATAACCCAAGGAAAAGTTGCTTTTAATATTCTTTAATATCAAGCTACTGTAACTCAATATTAAACAGTTACATGCAGGAACAGCTCAGGGTTGGCTGCTACAGTGTGTACTTGGAAAAGGTTTCATTTGGTTTGGTGCTTTTACAGCACACCGAGACACAAGAAAGTTCATTTAGTGTCAAGGTAAGTGGAGTAAAGTGCCATGCTCAAGAACACACTAGAGACTGGTATGATGGTAGAATTCAAACCTGTACCCTTTCAGTCATGAGTCTAGCACAGTAACCACTGGGCCACATCAGCTCCATCCCTGGGAAGGGTGCTTAGGTCCCATATCTTTGGCATGATAATGCCAATGTTGTGTTTAAAGCGCAATTGAAACCAACATAAACAGATGGAATTCCTCAAATGGACTAAAGCTCTACTGGGCATCCAGCAATCAATTTGTGCAATACAACAGAACTTAAAATATGCATTAAAACCTTCTCCTAAGAGTACCATGAGATGCTTTAAAAATTGAAGTTTTGGTTAAAAGTGTTAAAATAAATCACAACTGGATGTAAATGAACCAGTTTTTTAGCTATCAACCTGAGTAATTTCCCCTGAATTTGATCTCATTCCCTTATGAATTCTATCACGAAAACCCCTCCAAAACCCCAGAGCACAGACAGTTGCAAGGGAAGCTCATTTTTAAATATGAATCATGATGAATGGTGCTAACCTAAAGATTGTGGTACATTATTGTGCAAAAGATAACGTAATTTTTGTGCACCATTGTATAAAACATGCTGGAATTTTATTTCTTTAGCATGACATCAAACCTCTTTTAAAGAGATGCTAGTAGAATTGCGGAATCCCGCAGTTGTGCATCTAACAAGAGAAGTTGCTGAGAAAATAAGTAAATCTCCTATTTTGGAAAAGCTCAGAGGAATAACATCCCATTTCAAATAAATGCTGCCTGATATCTTTTTTGAACACTTGTTCAAAATAGTCTTTGAAATAAAATTGAGATTGTCACTCACTTTATGGAAATTAATCCACAATAGATTATACTTAAAATATGCACACACACTTACATGTGTATAATTTATAATAATGACAAATTGATGAAAGTCCACTATAACACAGAAATGTCATACTGAGTCTAGATTCTCTCTCTCTCCGACTCTCTCTCTCTCTCTCTCTCTTACCAAATGCAAAATGCAGCAGGAACTTAAAAGTTGGACCTTTTAACATCTTGTAATGATGCAATCAAACTCAAACATGTGGGTCCTCATGAATCCTTAAATATCACACTAATTGAAGCCCTGTCTACTGTCCAAAATGAATTTCCAGAAATTCAACAAAAAGACTGTTCTTTTTAACTGGTGAGTGTTGAAATGATCGCTTATATTTTTGAATGACAAGACTTTCAAATTAGCCAGTGAAAGCCATATATGATGATGTAAGATTTCCTCCATTTACCTTTAGGGAAAACTAGACACCAGTAGAATATTTTATGTGAAAAAGCCCATATTGATATGATATCTATTCAGGAGAATAAATGACATGATTTTCAATATCTTTATTGTGTCAGCCATATTTGAGGTCAGCACCATTTTCAAACAGGTCCAACAACAATATCATAACTAGCCTTCAAGTCAAAACCCAATACCCAATATCAATATGCTGTCCATTTAGGAGGACTATAATCACAAGATTTTCAACATGATTGCCATTGTGACTAAACTGGTTGTCAGATCGACACTTTTTTAATTTGATACCAACCAGACACCATAAGAAATCTTCTGGTTCAAACCCAATATTGATAGGACTTCCAAAAACTGAAGAATGGGGTTCAAACCAAACTAGACGGCTAAAAGACCAGGGTGGGTGGGGGTGGTAGTGTTTAATGACTGAATACTCATTTTACAATTGCATTGGGAATAGTTGTCACTAAGCAGCTTCTTTTCATGAAACTGAATGCTTTTCAGTATAAAATATTTTTATTTTAAAGATAACCAATCTCTGAAAGATCATGAAAAAATCGTAACTCCAATATCTTCAATACATCAATCAAATACACGTGTGCCTCACTGTGTCAATGAAAAACATTGATTTCTGCTCAACAAAACAACAATCCTTTGGTTCAGAAAGTTGAGACACTTATTTTTGTCGGGGAAAAAGTCAACACTGAAACTCAGTTTTTTTTTTAAAGTTATTTTCTTAGTGAAATACTGATGCCATGATTTCATTGCAAATAATAGTGAAACTTATGCACATCCCCCAGCAAATCTCAGTGCCAATTCAGGAATTTTAAATTCACTACAAACTAATGAAAAATACAACAAAAAAAGAAACTGATTTTAATGGGTACTCCTTTTGCTTGGTAGCCTTTCTTGTGAATGAGAAGAATAATTAAAGGTAGTTTATTTGTTACTTACACAATAATATTTATAAGTGTTCAAGAGGTCAAGTGAAAAAAGTTGACCTGACATCCACCCATGACCTCTAGCTCTTATGCAGCGAGGATCTGCATACCTTTTAATCTTTTTTTATTCCAATCTCCTTATTTCATTTGATACAAAAGATGTAATTAACATGATGATACAAAAGTCTGCTTTTACAAAACTGAGTGTAACAATACACAAATACATCTGCAAATCAGAAATCAAAACACAGTTGGCAGTTAATTAGGTTCTCAAAGAAATGCCCGCAGAAATAGCTGTGATGGTAGAGTTACATTTTTCACATTTGAATACAAAAGGACATATATCTATGATGATTAGACTGAAACTTAATTAAAATCTACAACTAAAACACAAATTTCACTTGACAAAACATATTTTGTTGCTATTTATTTCTTCTGAATGAGTAGCAATAACAAAATTTCAAAATGTCCGCTGTATCAGCCATATTGGATGTTCAAGTGGAACCATTTTCATTTAGGAACAATTAGAAGCCTTCTGGTCAACAACACATGTCAATATGACTTTCCATCCAGGAAGAGTAGTGATAGCATAATTTTCATGATATGGTGCTACAGCAGCCATATTGGACTTTACATTTAGATCAACCAGACATCATAAGAAGCTTTCTTTTATTGAAAATCCAATGTTTATATCACCATCCATTCAGATGGAGTAGCAATAACATGTTCAAGATGCTACTGTGGTAGCCATATTAGATGTCTCAACAACAACAATTTCATTTAGGATCAACTAGACCTTGGTATGAATGTGTGTATAAAGTCTTATGGTAACACTCGATGTAGTTTAGGATTAGAAGCAATTGTGCTAATGGACAGATGAGTATCAGATAATAAACAATGGAAATCATACCATCCTATAAACTCTTCTGGTCTATGACCAGTAGAGCAAGAAAAAATAGTTACATTTCTGCATGAAAAAGGTTAAATACTTTCACATCAATTGGTAGCATCCAATAACAACAATTATGCCAATAATTTGTATCATGCCTTCTAACAGTAATTGATATGGATCTTGGGTATCCATGTTAGCCCTCTGAACTTTCAACTCTTAATGCTTTTTACAATTCCTTCTGTCATAAAGAAGTAACAAATAATTACACACTGGCAAATATATTTACAGTTCTCAAAATCAATACAATATTTCCTTTCATGTTGTGTTTGATGAATACCTCAAAGTCAAGCACAGCAGAAACCCTCAAAGGGAAAATACTTCCACATTACCTTTGATGTAAAAGAGGCAAATAATCCATAGACTTCAATCATTATAAAGTCTATCTACATATCTACAAACATGATTATATAAGATTATTCACCATGTTTGAGCAAATCCTACAAAAGATTGGTCACCAAAGTAGTAACAAGCTCTGCAAATCAGGTACAAGAGTAATTCATAACTACTGAGCTTATTATCTTGTACATAATTAAACTCATCCAACATCTTCACTATTAAACAAGTCTAGATTAAAAATAGAGTTGCCAGACTGTAGACACGACCATCCAATCAGATGAAAGGTCACATCATTAAAATGCATGAATCTCCCACAAAATGGCAATTCGATATCTTCGATACAACTCTGTTTACAAAGTTTAATCAAAATCCTATCCAAAATACAGTATCAAGAGTGGTAACAAGCTCAGTTAATCAGATGCCAGAGCACCTTATTAAAATGCAAGGGTTTAGTTTATTCTAAGATTCATCCAAGATTCTGCTGATATAAGCCTATATTCCAAGTCTGATTTCTGAGCTCCTCTGCAATCTTAATGATTTACACTTATTTTCCAAGTTTGATCAATATCAAATAAAAAAATATGGTCTTCTGAGTGGATACAAGCTCAGCCAATCAGGTGCATGATAACCTCATCACTGGTGTAAATCTCACTCATTATCAACCCATCTGAAATACTGATGAAACCATCTCATTGCTCAAGTTTAATTAAAGTTGATGACAAATGCTTCTATTTCAAGTCTGATCAAACTTGGACCAAATATATGACTTTTGGAGTGGTATTAGGCCCAGCTAATCATATACATGATCACCTTATTAATAGGTAAGGATTTCACTTGTTATCAAACTTGAATGAGATCTTGATAGTGCAAGTCTATATTCTAAGTCTGATCAAAATCACACCAAAATAGAACATATAAAATGTGGTATTAACAACTTCTGCCAATCATTTTGTGGGACACCAAATGAAACTGAAGAATATTACACCAGGTCTGTCAAGAATCCAGTCTAAAATGTATAGGACAGTCTAAGTGAAAACTGAAATCTCTATGAATAACCTCCATACTCTTGGACGTTAGGAAACTGCTCCAAAAAGAGATTCAGTGAGCTTGTTTGTTTCGACTAGGTGGGCAGAAGAGACAGAAAAAATGGACAGACCATTTTTCCACTGTCAGTGAGCTTTTGGACCAGTTCAGAAGATGTATGTTCATCTCATTATTACACTTGGGTATCACTCATTATTGAATTCTTACAAGATGCTACTGACATAAGTTTATATAACAAGTCTGATTATTGAACTCTGTCAAAATCTTACTGATATAAGCTTTTCTCCAACTATGATCAAACTCTGATCTAAATATGGTCTCCAGAACAATAACAAGCTCAGCCAATGAGATGCATGAAAACCTTATTGATAATTAGTGTGGATCACACTCATTACTGAATTCCCCCAAAGATCTTGATAAGATACACTTATATTCCAAGTTTGATCAGAAATATGTCCTCCAGAGTGTTAACAAGCAGCTGACAAAGTTTGATCAGAAATATGTCCTCCAGAGTGTTAACAAGCAGCTGACAAAGTTTGATCAGAAATATGTCCTCCAGAGTGTTAACAAGCAGCTGACAAAGTTTGATCAGAAATATGTCCTCCAGAGTGTTTACAAGCAGCTGACAAAGTTTGATCAGAAATATGTCCTCCAGAGTGTTAACAAGCAGCTGACAAAGTTTGATCAGAAATATGTCCTCCAGAGTGTTTACAAGCAGCTGACAAAGTTTGATCAGAAATATGTCCTCCAGAGTGTTTACAAGCAGCTGACAAAGTTTGATCAGAAATATGTCCTCCAGAGTGTTTACAAGCAGCTGACAATGCAAAACAGATGCAGAGACATACTGTATCTTCAAGCTGGCGAGCAACAATTGCATAGAACAAATATTCTTCAATGTCAAAATCGCATCCTCACATACCCATATGAAAACAGCATAAATGCAGATTCAATTGACAATCATTGTAAATCACAAAATTTTTGTGAATATAAGTCTGTGCCTTACTTAAATACCAACTAAGGATGGATGGTTCCAGAAGCTTGTAGTCAGGATTTTATATTTTGAGCCATCTTGCATAAATGCCATTTTATATGATGGATGTAATACTAATGACTTAACAAATGGACATGTGGTTAATGCTTTCACAAAATAAAGGTACTGATGCTTTGTCTATATTTGAACATCCCACAAAATCAGATGCAATTCTAAGTGGTCTGATAATCCCTTGTGTTGGAATAAAGTAACTACACTTTATTTTCCTTGTCTTTCAATGCTCCGCACACTGGATTTAGTTAGATTGAGAAAACCTGCACTGAAAATTAAAATTTGGCTCATTTGTGATTTACTAAAAAAATTCCAAAAACATGCTGAAAACAAAAGGTTAGATAAAAGTTTTATCTATACTGTCTGAACAGCTAATGAATGGCTAAAACTCGTATGCCTGCACCCAGATATTAGGACCGGCACCAATTGTTCACACCATTTAAATACCAAACAGATCTTTCTGCTTTCAGACCACTTAAACAACCAATATAAACAAATTATGTTACATTTGATTTTAAATTTTTATGCTGCTTTGCTGCTTCACATCAAAAGCAGTCCATTACATCAAATCAATCTGAACCAGCATGCAATACATTATCACCAATTACATCATGACACTCAAACAGAAACAGTACAAAGAAAATGAAGTTGAACAATGTCTTCAAGTTCCACCATATAAATGTCAATTGCTTCCAACAAGAAACTTGGGACAAATATGGCAACAATTACTTGCCATGTAATCTTGCAAACTTGCAGATATCTAACAAATTAAAATAGCATACAGAAAAGATGAAAAGAAATTATTTCATAAAATTCAATTAAGTGTTCGTTTTAGGCTGTACCACTGCACCACTGACCCCAAACTTTCATTAATGATGCATGAAAGCTGTCACTATGACACCCATGGGGTGCATAACAAAGACTGAAAAAATTAAATTAAAGACAGATTATTAAGCATGATTTTGGACCTGCCTAAAGGAGCATAACCCATGCTAGCTTACTAAATAATGCATACCATTTGCCTCAGGTACCATAAAATGATCAACTTCATTTGGCTGGCAGAAATGTTATACTCAGTTTGATTAGTGTGAGCATCATGTGTCCATGATCATGGACAGAACATTTAAGGAACAGAAGATGAAATTATAAGTTAAAACGGTCTGCATTTATTTCCAGAGTTGCTTAATTGGATGGAAAATGTAGAATCAAATTCCAGAAATGGATCTTGTGTCATACAGAAGAAATCCATATCCCTGTATGGAAAAAGCCCTGGCAATGGAGTCTTGCAATCAAATGTGTCTACATTTTCTTGAATAATAACAGGCATGGATAGTTGTGACCCATTCTTTCTCAACAACCCACTTTCTGATCTAATAGAGGATGCACTTTTTCCAGTTCTAGAATTAATACTAATAAAGTAGTGAACTGCAAATATACTTCATGTTTCAAAGTTCTTTTCAAAGGACCAGTAATTGTTTTATTCCTCTGACAATAACTTTGTGCTAGACAAGGACCATTTATTAGTTGACTATTTAACCTATCATAGCTTACTTAAGCCTTCCATCAGCTGCTGCAGCACCACCTGGTATGATCTTCGTTATGAAGACACTTGGATCATCCCCAATATGTGGATTGTCACTTCCACCAGCTATGCTGAAGCCAAGACCTGTGTTACCCTGCAATAAAATTAAAATATTATCAAAATAAACTGGAAAAACCTCCACTGCTTGGCACTGCAAATCTCCATATTTTGATTTTTATTACATCTCCCCCCAGCCCTCCTATAAGGACTGTGACTAACAGGTCATAATTCAAAACCCAAAATCTGTTACTAGCATATTATGCATACAAAATTTGGCTCAAAAATATTTCAAAATGCCACTTAAAGCAATTTTTTACATCTTACATTTAATGCCCTCCCAGGACCTCTGCAATAATATCAGAAAATAGGCCTAAGTCAGTGCTTCAGACTACTGTGTTAGTGGGCCTAAGGCCCCATCAGCTTGAGAAGTCTGGGGCTGACTTTTGGAAACATGGGCCAGATAATAAACTGAGGATGCAATATCTTAACACTACATGGAAATTTTGTGAAAATGTCTAGTTGAAAATACATATGATACTTTGTACACACATGATGGGAACTCAAAGACAGATCTGTTCTTTTTTTTCCTTCATTTTCCATTATGCAGCTTTTGGCATTCCATATCACTCATGTTTAGCCCACAGATAAACACTCTCATCATGGGCCACAAAAACACACTCTCATCACTGCCCACAAATACACTCTCATCACAGCCCACAAATACACACTCATCATGGGCCACAAATACACACTCTCTTCACTGCCTACAAATACACTCTCATCAAAGCCCACAAATACACACTCTCATCACAGCCGACAAATACAATCTCATCACAGACCAGAAATACACACTGATCATGGGCCACAAATACACACCCTCATCACAGCCGACAAATACATATTTTCATCATGGCCCACAAACACAAACTCTCATCAACTGATTACATCTACTAGCCATGCCAACACAGAATTTTTGAAGTTTTAACTTAAAGATTTTATTTTGTTAAATGAATGTTATATTTTTTTTTTCAATAAGACTTAAGAACATACATCAGTTCACACATATTTTTTTGCTTACTATATTTATTTGTGAAAGAAATTGTTCAGTGTTGCCAGCCTTTTTGGTTCATTATGTGTAAATAAATACTTGCTGGACAATTAGTCATGTAGCACTTCCATCCAAAGGCATGGTTTTCATTCAGTCTTCAAATGATTTTTCTGAGCACCACTGCTATTGTACAAATTCAGAATCTGAATTCATCTGGTCAAGGTTAGTAATTTGTGAATGATTGGCAGGAGTATGTACCATACAAAGAAGCCCTAAAAGTGAGATATTATAATTCTAGTCACAAAGATGAATGACCTCTATATATTATTTTTGTAATGGCAGACACAAAAGAAACATTGGTGACCAAAACAATGGAAACTGATGTCATTTTCATTAGTTAAAAACTGTACAATCTTTTAGCACAGGCAGTAAACTGTTACAAATAGATTAAATGTTTAGAAGTAATGGGTTATTTTCTTAAAATTGTGGTTGACTCTGAGACTTGATGAGTGGAAGAAATATTCCAAGCTATGTTGGGACTCCTGACCATAAAAAAGGGACTATTGAAGGAACTGAAACTTTAATATCAAAAAGAATTTCCAGAAATTCAGGACACAATCATTTCTTCTTTTAAACTGCTGAATGTTGAAGCCATCTGAAATATTTTAACAATAACAAGTTTTTAAATTAGACAAATTGGCTGCCATATTGAATGTAAGATTGGCATTTTCGTTTCAAGGAAACAGGAAATTAACAGTTCAGTAAAAGCAGCAATAAAACGGTTTTCAAGATGGCCACCATGGTGGCTATATTGAAAGCCAGATCAGCATCAGTTCATTTTGGCCCAACCACAGTATTCACACATTCTCCCTTTTGTTTGTACCCCTCTACCTATTTTAAAAGCAAAAATCATCAAGGATATAAAAAATGCAGGAAAAATTTGTCATTTCATTCATTAGTTTATAAGTTCTAACCTGACTGTCACCAGATCCTTAACAGTCTGTCAACTTATTCGCATTTCAAACTAAACAGAAACTTTCAATGTAAACAAGCAAACAGACTGCTCGCTGTCTTTTCCTGGTTTCTAGAATAGTCTTTTTCAGTTAAACTTGTGTCCCCTGCATTCATTATTTGCAATGTAATGTTTTTATATTCCTAAAACAAATTAAACAAAAAAAAAAATGAAAACTCTTGTATCAATGTGTTAACGAGATGTACCGTATTTTATGTAATTTTTCGTACACGAAAAAATAATTATTAATTTCAGTGTACGAAAAATTATATGTAAAATAAATAATTATCATTTGGTGGTACTGACCATGTACGAAAAATAATGGGATCGTACCAAAACAAGTTCTACGGTACACACGCTACTCGACAACCTAACGGTACAAACGTACAAAGTAAACGTATATTTTCTGTCATTCTGCTCTCAATTCAAGAATCTAATTACAATAAATCAAAAGTACTGTTGTTAATAGTGAACGAGAGAGAGAGAGAGAGTGAGAGAGAGAGAGAGAGAGAGAGAGAATTATGTCTCAGTGTGCATGCTCGTCTGCATTTAGAACATATGTAGCTGTTATGTTGTTTAATATAGGCAAAATGATCAAGATGGTTTGAACATGTATAAGTTGTGGGTATTATTTATTGGTAAATTGTACACAACGTTACGACCCCACATCGTCAAGAAATTAAGTGCAAGTTGTATTTTTACGGCAACAATAATCTCATTATCAAATTGCAATAAAAAAAAAAA